>ML662454.1:8336246-8354611 GCA_007570785.1 Antilocapra americana
AGAGTGTGGGGGGACAGTGAGGGACGAGGTGGGGGCGTCCTGGTGTGAGTGTGTGGGGGACACTGTGGGATGAGGTGGGGGGGACACTGAGGCACAAGGTGGGGGGGACACAGAGGGACGAGGTTGGGGGGACAGTGAGGGACGAGATGGGGGCGTCCTGGTGAGGGTGTGGGGGGAACACTGAGGGACGAGGTGGGGGGACACTGAGGGACGAAGTGGGGGCGTCCTGGTGAGGGTGTGGAGGGGGGGGACACTGCGGGATGAGGTGGGGGGGACACGGAGGGACGAGGTGGGGGCGTCCTGGTGAGGGTGTGGGGGGGACACAGAGGGACGAGGTGGGGGCGTCCTGGTGTGGGGGGGACACTGAGAGAGGCGGTGGGTGCCCTGCCTGCTCCGTGCAGACCTGGTCAGACCCACAGCAGGAATCACGGTGGGTGAGCAAAGCTGGGGTGCGCACAGATCCCACCCACCCCTTTATGTGCAGGACCATCACCTCTGCCCAGGGCCACACCCCTGAATGTTGCTCACGGGGCTCCTGGCTTTGGTCTCTTCCCCCCTGGTCTTCTGGAGACCAGAACTGAGGCGGGCGGGGGAAAGACATTTCAGAAATGTGGGACGGGGGCCCTGTAGCCCCTCCTGAGTCCACGCCTACCTGGCTGGGCTGTTTCACTCCCTCTGTGAGCCAGCTTCATCAGGGTAACTGCCTGATGCCTGCCCTCCTCCGGGCATGAAAGCCTGCCTCCCCTCCTCCTCCAACAAGGGCGAAGTTCCCGCGGTCAGAAGGAAGAGACAGAGTTTTAACGCCAGGGAGGCTAAAGGTCTAAAAGTCCCCCATGCTGGAAATCCTCCTTCAAGTCTGGGAAAACCTGGGGCAGCACAGACCAGCTCCCGTCAGCCCGTTATGTGAGAGAGAGCAGGTGATGAAGGAGGAAGCACCAGGAACTAAGACAGCCCAGCCCCAGCCTCCCCCGCGGCCCCAGAGCAGGGGCCGAGCTTCAAGGAAACACAGCACAAGCAGGAGCCGCGCACCGCGCCCAGGGGAGCCCACGGGGCGCCAGCCTGCCTTACCCCTGCGGCCCGGGTACACGTGCGGGTAGTACTCGTAGTAGAGGTCTGGCTGGTCCAGGTCGCCGAAGGGCTCAAACTCCATCTCGGCGTTCTGGAACAGGCCCAGCTTTACCAGCAGTGCCAGCCTCACAAACCAGAGCTGAAAGCACAGCACAGGAGGCACACAGCGGTTATCCGAGTAGAGCAGGCTCAGAGGTTCCTATTCCCTCCTGATTGCTTTAAAAACGTCGGTGCCTCTTCAGACTTTCAGTTTACTTTCATTTAGGCTGTGCTGCACAGCTTGTGGGACCACGGGACCGAGGACGTCCCCGAGGCCCATTAATTTGATTTTGGAGCTTGATTTCAAATAGATTAAAACAAGGGCTAAACTAACACTTCCTGGTGGCTCAGCTGGTAAAGAATCCACCTGCTATGTGGGAACATCCCCCGGAGAAGGGAAAGGCCACCCACTCCAGTACTCTGGCCTGGAGAATTCCATGGACTGTGGAGTCCATGGGGTCACAAAGAGTCAGACACGACTGAGCGACTCTCACTCACTTCACAAACTAATGCTCCTTTCTTAGCAATTTGCATAACTGCAAGTTTATAAAGATGTATATAAAAAGGGACGCTCCCTTCCAGAAGGAGAGCAGAGTCCAGCTGGGGTTGGGGTGATGGTGGGGGGCGCAGCTGGACGAAGTCGGGGAGGGAGGCGAGGGCAGTGGTGAGGACCTGGGCTCTCTCCTGGGAAGTGGGGAGACCTGGGGGCACATGATGGGAGCAGGGGGTGCACAGCCAGCTCCCAGTGGCCAGAACACGGGACCCTTCTGGAAAATGATAGCCACCAAGTGAGAGGGCAGGGCTGCAGACAGTGGTGACTGCCGGGGCCGCGGGGGTGACCTGCGTCAGCCTCGTCCCCCCAGTGAGAGAAACGTGGTTCAAAGAAATCATGAGGCAAGGGCCGGACAGAGAGGCTGGGCCCGTGGGCAGGGGGCTGCCTGGCGGCGGGGGCAGGCAGCAGGACTCAGCGGTGGGGCAGGAAGGAGGCGGTGCTCTTGGAGCAGCTGTGGAGAGAACTGGGCTGGGCCCATGGCGGCTGAAGCTGCGTCCACTGAGGACCGTCCTGGCCGCAGGCAGGGTCGGGGAGCACGGCCCATATGCTGCTGTTCCTCCAGCTGGTGTCCCCTCTCACGGGCTGTCGAGGGACCCGGAGAACCTGGGGGATGGTCTGACTCGGGGAGGGGGACCCCGGGGACGTCAGCATGAGAGACCGCAGCTGGGGTGGCGGGCTTCGAGGACTTGGGCAGCTGCCCCCTCCCCTCGGAGGGCTTTCCTGCCGTTCAGAACCCTGCTCTCCACGCGTGAACGGCTGCAACTGTCACTGTCCCCAGGTGACGGTGGCCCCGGGGAGGACGCGGCCATACCTGCAGGGAGTCCGCCGTGTGGCTGGTTGGCAGCCCGCTCTTGCCGTAGCCTTGGCCGTGGGCTGTGAGCAGCCGCCCGCACAGGTCCACCGCTGCCCGCCAGTTCTTGCAGTTCTGTAAGACACGGCCGGTCACCACGGGGCGGGTCACCCCGGGGCGGGTCACCACGGGGCGGGTCACCCCGGGGCGGGTCACCCCGGGCTTGGTGCAGGCCCAGGGCACCAACCACAGACGTCCTTCAAAACAAGCCAAAGATAAATCCTTAAAATGTAACCACTAATAGAACCGCAGGAGCAAAACTCTTGTTGGAAAGCCCCACTCTGCCCCCAAATCCCTCAGGCTGTTTCCTGTTTAGCAAGGTTAACTCCATCTTGTGATTTTTCTTAAATTAAACCACAGTCAACATTTAATTTTAACCTGTGCTGGATACGTTTATTTGTATCTAAGGTCTGCACGTGACCGTAAGCAGTTTTAAACGTTTAACAAGACTCTGTGTTGTCAACGTGAAAAACGATCAGTGAGCCGCGCTGACACAACACGACCCAGGCCGCGTGTCCACACGCAGCTCCCCTTAGGACTGGGACCACGGGAGCCCAGCTGAGGTGGCGCACGGGCTCGAGGACTTGGCCTCAGCTGCTCCTGGCTGCCCTGAGGGACACAGGGAGGGGGCCCCCAGGCCGACGGGAGGAGGAGCACCATCAGAGGCAACGGCTGGCTCCTGAAGCAGCTGCACGCGGACGCTCGGTGGGCGGTCCCTAAGGACAGGCACTGCCCGCTGCCCTCAGCACACAGACCGGGCCTCGGGGCCGCCTGCGTGCCGGAGCGGGTGAACACTCACCCTGGGCTTGTTAACCTCAGGTCCAGAGAGGGAGCCGGATGGTAGCCCGCTGTGTTCTTTTTAAAGCAAGCTCTGGACATTCTGTGCTTGCAAAGTGCTTCTAGAACAAGAAGCTGCGGGCGCCAGGGGAGCGAGGCCAGCCTCCTGTTTCCAGCCATTCACCTGCTGAAAGGCACCTTGCGTGCCTGACTGCTAGGTCGCTTCAGTTGGGTCTGCCTCTGCCTGGACTGCAGCCCCCAGGCTCCCCTCTCCATGGGACTCTCCAGGCAACAAGCCTGGCGTGTGCTGCCATTTCCTTCTCTAGGGGATCTCCCCGACCCAGAGACCACACCTGCGCTTCTCATGTTTCCTGCACTGGCAGGTGGTTCTTTACCACTGGTGCCACCAAAAGGCACCTGACTGCCTCCACCTTTTGGCCATGGCAAGTTGGGGTGCTGCAGAGATGTGTGTGGAGCCTGTGAGTACGGGGCCGAGGTCGGGGGTGGCATCAGTCGTGCATGAGAGGAAACTAACAGGGATATTAACGCGTCTGCTCATCATCTTCAGTCAGGGAAGCAGCCGCTTTTTAAAAGACTTCAGTTCAGTGCAGTCGCTTGGTCGTGTCCGACTCTTTGTGACCCCACAAACCGCAGCACGCCAGGCCTCCGCGTCCATCACCAACTCCCGGAGTCCACCCAAACCCATGTCCATCGGGTCGGTAATGCCATCCAGCCATCTCATCCTCTGTCGTCCCCTTCTCCTCCTGCCCCCAATCCTTCCCTGCATCAGGGTCTTTTCCACATTTGGTGAAATGTTTGGTGAAAAAACTGTTTTTTAGAGCTAGAATTTAAATGTACCATTCTAATATTTAAGCACTGTTGAGAAAATCTTATGAAAATCTCTTCATTACTGTATATGACATGCAGAATTCTGATATTAAAGGTAGTTATAAATGAGAAAAAAGATTTAAATTTCAAAATTTTTTTTTTTAAAACTAGGAAATAAGATAGAGACTCTGAGAAACTGAACATAATTGAGCATTCCACAACTTTCAGAAGAGGAGAAAACAGTCCAATAGAAATCACTCAAGTAACTAACTGTGTGCACATAACCGTTCCCGCATGGGCCTCAGAGGCAGTCATCAACGTCACAGGTGACACCACGGACCCGATTAAAACGTCCCTCGCCACGGGCCGTGACGTTCATTCCCCGTAAATGGCGATCTTGGAACGCTCTGACATCACTTAGGAAAATGCGCTGAGAAACTTTCCTAGTCTTAAAGACGAGTGCAGTTATTTTTGCACGTACTTAAAATACCAGGACAAGGTAATGGACTTTCCTTGAATACATTTCCCACCTTAAACAGGTCTTCTTGCTAGCACTGTTAATATAATTTCTATCGGCCTCAAGTATTTTCAATGTATGAAAAAAAAATCAAAACCAAACCGCATGTACTTGACACCAAGAATGACGGAAAGAGGTAAAAAGATCGCCTGAGGATTAATGACAACGTCTGTGGGAGGCTTCCTGTGTCCCGTCCGAGCTCAGTTACGAGTTACGCTTCAAATACAGCCGCCCGCTCATGACGCTGCCCCGATTCAAGGCCACGGAAAGGGGACGACAGCAGCCGCTGCCCAAGGCAGAAGGGCCACTCCACCAGGCGCTCGCGGCCGTGGACACCGTCACCGCCCACACCTGCTGCTCCATGAGCAAGTGACCGCACACCAGACACACAGATGAGCCCGCCTCGCTCCCTATAAAAACTGAGTATCTCCTCATCTTTCCTTCCCAAAGCCTCTCGTTCATGGGAGGAATTCTAGAATCACTTCAATGAAAGAAACTCAACGAAACGTTTGATCTACATTTACTAAAAAAAACACTCAACTTCAATGTGAAAGTGTCAGCAAACCACCTAAGCGAGTGTTCATTTGCACTTTTGTGACATCATGAAAGACGCTATGGGTCAGACGGTTTCCAGCGGCTCACAGGTCCCCGGAAGCTGTGCCTGCCCAGGTCCGAGTGCCTGCGATCAGAGTCTCCCCTTCTGCTTCGTGACCGCGGCTCAGCCAGGCCGTCTGCACTCGCTCTTGTTAATGAAAAAAGAAAGGTTTCTGTGTGCACTTCTGGGGAGTCTACTAATTCAGTGGTAAACCTTCTACACCAAAACAGAGTTCTTTCAGAAAATCAACGTACGATTACGTCACTCTAATTATTTTGAGGAAGCATATTTAATCAAAGTATATACTGCTTCAAATAATTCATGTTATGTGATGCTCTCTGTTGCGCAGGACTGCTTATCTGATCCAACAAAACTCCATTTCTGTGCAAGGGCTGAGGATAAGACACTCAAAGTAACTGGCCCTTGGGAAAATATTACGAAGGGAGGAAGAACTTACACAGAAAACCAAATACACTGTTACTCACGATGAGCTGCTTCAGTCCGACGAAAGACTGTTCCACCGAGCTGGCGGTCAGCACTTGCCTCTTTGCCGCAGCTTTTTCACCCAGGAAGCGAAGCATTAAGTCTTTAACTGCATCTCCCTGGAAAGAATATAAGAGAAATACGTCAGGACAATAGAATGCTAATTAAACTCAGCTAACCGAAACTCACAGCTAACCAAAATTTCTTTTTTTCCCCACTCGTGCATGGAGGCTGAAATGTGATTATGGTACAGCTGAGCTGCAACTAACCAGACGCTATAGCACCCGATCACTGCTAAGATGTGAAGCTTAGAGCTGCTTTCTCCTGGGGAGGAGGTGGTGAGTCCACAGTGGCCGTGCTGCGGTGGAGGGGGCCAGGGCTCGTGGAGTGCGAGGGGATGCCACCCCTGGTAGGGGCATGGTGCACAGTGCCCGCCTGGGCGGGCAGGCCTAAGCCCTCTGCCCACAGTCCACTGGCCTGGGCCTCTGGGGATCCCCAAGGCTCAGCCAGACCAGTGAGTGGTGGCCCAGGGCATCACCCTACCCCTAGGGCCGCATCACCCCAGCCCACAGAGGGCCCTCTGCCGGGGGGCAGCTGCACAGGACTCTGCACAGGGGGCTCCCCGCCCAGCCTCAGGTTAGCCCCGCCTGCGCCTGGGGCCTGGAAGGGTGAGGCCGGGAAGGAGTGCCATCCGTGGCCCAGTGCTCAGGGAGAGACCGGGGAGGGGTGGGGACAGACCACTGACATGGGGGTGACGGAGGAGAGCCTGCAGCCCCATGCCTGCCCAGGGCCCCCGAGTCCTTCCCGCCGTGCTGGGGAAACAAGGCGAAGAGGTTCCGCTGAGGCCAGGCTCCTCTCCTGTGATCGCCCACATGTCCAGTGTGGGCCAGGCACGCAGGAAGCCTGAGGCAGGCTCAGCTGCCTCCTGCTGCTGATGGAGGGCAGGGCACGGCCTGGCAGCAGGGGTCCCAGGCAGAGCCTGGAGCTGAGAGGCCAAGCCGCATCTTCTCCTCATGCAGGGCAAAGGCCTGGAAGGAGCAGGGTTATGGTTTCTGCCTCCAGAGAATAACGTGAAATAGTTCAAAGGCCAGGCTGGGGAAGGGGTAACTGATCCGGGAGGGTAATCAGAGGCTTTTCCACAAAGCTCTGTACACAGGCGCCTCCGAGCAAAGAGGTGCATCTGAGCGGAGGGCCTGTGAACCAGGGAACGGCAGATTCACCCTTAAAGCCTGGAGCCAGGAGCAGCCGTCTGAATGCTCGACCCCGTGGCACCCCGGATAGTGGGCCCACAGTGCAGACACCTCCTGCCCTCTCAGTTCTGCCAGTTAACATCTGGGTTAGCACAGGACACTCGAGACAGGAGCACGTGGGGCTGACCAGCACTCCCCCTGAAAGCCCACAGACATGACAAAATGTCCCGACACAGGCTGGTTCCCGCCACTTGGCTGGGGCGGCCCTGATACGCGGGGTGCTGGCACCTTTGCTGCAGACCCTCCATGGTCACCAGAGTAAGGCGAGCGGCCTCTTCCCGGGGATGTCTGGAGAGCTATCTCCCTGCCCGTGGGGGGGACCCACCTAGAACCCCACGGACCCCTTCTGCTCAGCAATCCCTTGGGTGGCCCAGGGCAGGGCCGTGGCAGACCGCGCCAACAGGGGTCTGGGGCTGGACCTCCGTGTGCAGAGGACGGGGCTGCTCCCCGCCTGCAGCGTGCGGATGGCTTCAGCGGCACCTTCGAGGTTTTAGTGGACAAAGTCCATGTGGAACTCAGCGTGGCTGAGTCACAGGGCACAGCCTGTAAGCCCTACCGTCAGGGACGCCTGGTCACGGGCAGTGGTGCTGGAAGGACAGCGCCTGGCCACAACCAGGAAAGGGGTGGCGGCACCCGCCTGCTTCCTGGTGGGACTCCCGTCACATCCACACTGGGGGCCGGAAGTGGGATCTGGGAGCAGAATCAGACCCGGGCGGAGGGGAGGCCCGGCCTCAGGTCTGGATGTCAGGTTTGCAGAGCCCCCTGTGAGGCCAGAGTGTCCCGAGGCCCCCTGCTGTCCCTGTCACCCCCTCAGAGTCGGCACCGACTCGCCTCTGGTCTGTGGATTCCCACCCCTCCTCCCTCCTCACCGAACAACCTTCATACAAAGTCTCCAACTTCCATCCTTTCCTGGTTCTGAACATTTCTAAACAGTCATCTCCCCAACTTGGCATCCAGTTCTTCAAGAATACAGGCCACGAAGACTCATATCAGTCAGAAACGCAGACGCTCCTCTTTTGAAGCTTCTTTTGGATGCAGAGCTACATGCTCACCTGCGTGGCCTCTCCCTTAACTCAGACTGCTCTAAGAGGCCACTTCACAAGGAAACAACGCAGCACTTCCCCTCTGCCCACACTTCATCCCTTAAGAAGGAATTTTTAGTTTGGTACCAATAGGTGAGCAATTTGGAAAAACTTGAATGCATTTTTCGAAAGCTGATGTAATGCTGCGACGTAACAGTGGCGAGGGGAGGAACGTGTGAACAGGTAACTCCAACAAACGCCTGGTGGGCATCTTAAAAGCCTGGCGCGCACAGCGAGTTACCACATGTGCTAGACCGATCTAACTCCTCTGGAAAATAAACACAGCATTTCTGGCGTAAACCACACACTTTTTCTTTTCTATGAGGAGTTCTTTGAAGAATATTACACGACTGAAGAGACACAGGTGAAGAAGAACTGGCCGGTTTGTTCCATGGCAAAGTCAATGGCCTTTTAGGAACTATTCTGAATTAATATTTCAATTTGCCACGAGGTTTCCAAAACAATCACTGTGAACTGCAAGAGGGATGGAAGACAGCGCTTAAGGATTTAAAGGAAGCAGAAGGGACACACAGCGCCTCTCGGCTGGCAGCAGTGGGGTCCTATCCTGGCAGTGGGCGCCTGACCCTGACCTCCCCCGAATGCCCTGCTCATTCCACGATCAGCCACGTGAAGTGTCAGACCTGCGAGGGCTATCACAAACCCCGTGCTTTCCACCGGCAGAAACGGCCTCCATGGGAGGCTCAGTCTGGGTTCAACGAGCACCAGGCATCCGCGCTTTGGTTCTCAGCTGAGTGACCGGCTTGCTTCCCTGAAGGATGTCGCGGGGCGTTCGGCGCCTCAGGCCCACGAAAGCACGGCGCCAGCCCAGCCCTCAGCGACCCGAGTGACGCGTCTCTGCGCGGCCCCAAACGCACCCAAGGAGCCCTGGGCCCAGGACCGCCTTGCGGACCACTGGGCTAAGTCATCAGCGCTGAACATCAGGCGCCCCTGACACCCAAGCCCGTAACTGCGATTCACCAAGGAGACCCGCGAAGGCAGATTCAGGCCCAGCGTTTTCTGCTGGAGAGGGTGGGGCGGGCGCCCGGCACGGCGGCTGGTGGGCGGCGAGCCCCCAAGGGAGACACGTCTCGTCAGCAGGAGCCCTGAAGAGAGCGCGCACAGAACCCCACAGCTGGGGCTCTCATGTCGGGAAGACCGCTGGGGAAGGGCTAGGCACCCCACGCCAGTCTTCTCGGCCTTCCCTTGTGGCTCGGCTGGTAAAGAACCTGCCCGCAATGCGGGAGACCCTGGTTCGATTCCTGGGATGGGGAGATGTGCTGGAGAAGGGATCGGCTCCCCACTCCAGCGTTCTGGCCTGGAGAATCCCACAGACTGTGTAGCCCGTGGGGTTGCAGAGAGACTCAGGGACTCTCAGTCACACGCCCTAGAGAGACAGCTGGCTGAGCTCACCTCTCCAGTGGCTGTGCTGCCTCTCCGGCCCCCACCTGCTTCCTGGTGGGACTCCCATCACATCCACACTGTGGGGGCCGGGGGGGGGAATCCGGGAGCAGAATCAGACCCGGGTGGAGGAGAGGCCCGGCCTACGCACATTTGGACACGCATTTTAAAATTTAAGAAAGTTTGTGTCACATTATCAGTCCCCTCAGGGCTGCCTAAGCTGGCTATTTCCTCACATTCTAACAGACACGGAATAATTATAAATAACTCAAGATGACAGAAAGTGAAAATAACTTCATCTTCTTTGATGATTGGTAAGATCAAACTTTTTAATGTTGTTATTTATAATATATAGTATTTATTTATTTTATGATTACATATTTACGTATCTTGTGATTTATTGAGAGACCATCTGTATTTTCTTTTTTACCAAATCTGTAAGAACTCTTTCTACATAAAGCACATTGCGTGTAACGCAAACACATTTTTCCACATCTAGAAGGAGAGGAAAGGGGATTGATCATCTACAGGAGCTCAGCTGTCACAATAAACTGGTCACACAGTTTACAACTTCTCCAGAGAGCTGTCACACAGCTCCCTTGCTGGTAACTATTTCTAAGACTCCGATTAGCACCTTAAAGACCTTCGATTAGAGAATCAACAGGTCTGAAATGACCTAGTGACATCATAATGACATCACAGCAAACACTCCAAGATCAGAATCTCGGGAACTGCTGAAAAAATCAGGGTGTTTCAGAGGTCGACAGGCCTTTTCCATGTGTACACACATGAAACAGAAACAGGTGAGAAGCAAGGAGAGGTGGCCGGGTTTCCCGTCTCGCTGAGCGCACCCACCAGCCCACGTGTGCACTGAAGCCCCTCCGCCCTCACCTGGATATTGTCGAACTTGAGGCCGGGCATGGTGAGGTCCTCCTTGTCCACGAACACCGTGCCGTACTGCTGGGTGGAGACCGAGATCAGCACGTTCCTGGTCGCCTCCCCGGGGATCCAGGCATCGCTTCTCCGGTCCATCTCGCTCATGCTCAGGGCGGTGGCAAAGGGGTCCTCGCTGCCAGCAAACACCGCCTGGATCTGCGAGAATGGTTTTGGGGACTGGGAAATCTCCAGAGGAACCGTGGAGACACCCGACCCTGACCTCTCCAGCCCTGGCGGGGAGGCAGCGTCCGTGGAACCCGGCGCGCTTCCTCCCACTGGGGTAGCGGCGAGTGAAGACAGGCTTTCTGGAATGGAAGGGCTGGCGTTGGGGTTACTGACGGAGATGAAGGTGGAGGTTGTGAAGGAATCAAAGAAGTCTGAGGCCAAAGAGCTGCTGCCGGTCGAATCGCCGAAGAACTTGCTCAGGCTGGGGCTCGGCTGGACCACCTGGGGTGGGGTCCTGGAGGCAGCTTCGCTGGCGCTGCTGAAGCTGGGGGACTTCACCATCTGGGACTGGAAGCCGTCCCGTGGGGCCGGGGCCGGGGTGCCGGCGGGTGGCTGGCTGAAGATGGTGCACACAGGCACCAGCCCGTCATTGGGGGCCGGCTGCCGGGGGGGCGCTCCCGAGGGCGGCCCTGCCTCGGGCGCCCCCTCTGCCCCCGGGCCCGAGTCCTCTGCAGCCCTGTGTCCAGAAGCAGGTGGGTCCTTCACATCGTCGTGCTCGGGGTCCTCTTTCAATGACGCTCTGCCATCAGGGGTCGTGTCCGAGACGTCCTGAGGCGTGTCCCCGCCATCACTCTCACCATCGTCACTCAGAGAGCCCAACACGCCTTCCTCTGCACCGGGCCCCAGCCTGAGATCGCCGCCGCCCTCGGCAGGCTCGCCCATGTCCTGCAGACATCCCAGGTCACCTGCGTCGTCCTCGCTGTTGTTCGGGGAGTCGGAGATGAGGACGCTCTCCATCAGGGGCTCCTCAAGCTTCTCCTCGGAATGATTCGAGTCCTCAGACTCAAACTCGTCTCCGCCGAGATCGATGGTCTCCTCATGGTAAAGAAGCTGGCCCTGGCCTCCCTGGGGCCCTTGGGGAGCGACTCTCTGGGCTGGCCCCTGGGCGGGCGCGCTCTGCTCGGGCACGAGCTGGCTGGCACCTTCCGCGCTCTCCATGGCCACCTGAAACAGACAAGAGACACGTCAACATCAGCAGCTTATACCTTGGCTACTATTAGAATGGCTTGTCTTACTGAAATCGTAGATCGCCTTGAACTACTTCCCACAGGGCAACGAGGTAAGAGAAGACTCGTCACTATCCAGACCCAGCATGATGTAGCCTGGATCCTTACGGCAAGGAACAACTACTTCAGCAACAATTAAAGAACTCCGGATTAAAGCTATGATTTTTCAAAATCTGACCTGTGAAGTAGGCAAAGATTTTTAGAATTGACAGTTTTGGGGAATTTATGGGACACTTACTTATTGATAAGGGGAATGCAACCTTTCTCAAACACTCTCTTCCAACAACACAAGAGAAGACTCTACACATGGACATCACCAGATGGTCAACACTCAAGTCAGATTGATTATATTCTTTGCAGCTAAAGATGGAGAAGCTCTATACAGTGAGCAAAAACAAGACCGGGAGCTGACTGTGGCTCAGATCATGAACTCCTTATTGCCAAATTCAGACTGAAACTAAAGAAAGTAGGGAAAACCACTAGACCATTCAGGTATGACCTAAATCAAATCCCTTATGATTATACAGAAGTGACAAATAGATTCAAGGGATTAGATGTGATAGACAGAGTGCCTGAAGAACTATGGACAGAGGTTTGTGACATTGTACAAGAGGCAGTGATCAAGACCATCCCCAAGAAAAAGAAATGCAAAAAGGCAAAATGGCCGTCTGAGGAGGCCTTACAAGTAGCTGTGAAAAGAAGAGAAGTGAAAGGCAAAGGAGAAAAGGAAAGATATACCCATGTGAATGCAGAGTTCAAAATAATAGCAAGGAGACATAAGAAAGCCTTCCTCAGTGACCAATGCAGAGAAATAGAGGAAAACAATAGAATGGACAAGACTAGAGATCTCAAGAAAATCAGAGATACCAAGGGAACATTTCATGCAAAGATGGGCACTTTAAGGACAGAAATGGCATGGACCTAACAGAAGCAGAAGATATTAAGAAGAGGTGGCAAGAATACACAGAAGAACTATATAAAAAAGATCTTCATGACTCAGATAACCACGATGCTATGCTCACTCACCTAGAGTCAGACATCCTGGAATGTGAAGTCAGGTGGGCCTTAGAAAGCATCACTATGAACAAAGCTAGTGGAGGTGACGGAATTCTAGTTGAGCTATTTCAAATCCTGAAAGATGATGCTGTGAAAGTGCTGCACTCAATATGTCAGAAAATTTGGAAGACTTAGCAGTGACCACAGGACTGGAAAAGGTCAGTTTTCATTTCAATCCCAAAACAAAGAATGCTCAAACTACCATATAATTGCACTCATCTCGCACGCTAATAAAGTGATGCTCAAAATTCTCCAAGCCAGGCTTCAATAATATGTGAACCATGAACTTCCAGATGTTCAAGCTGGATTTAGAAAAGGCAGAGGAACAAGAGATCAAATTGCCAACACACTAAGAGTCAGACATGACTGAGTGACTTCACTTTCATGCATTGGAGAAGGAAATGGCAACCCACTCCAATGTTCTTGCCTGGAGAATTCCAGGGATGGGGGAGCCTGGTGGGCTGCCGTCTATGGGATCGCACAGAGTTGGACACAACTGAAGTGACTTGGCAGCAGCAGCAGTCGATCATCAAAAAAGCAAGAGAGTTCCAGAAAAACATCTACTTCTGCTTTATTGACTAAGCCAAAGCCTTTGACTGTGTGGATCACAAAAAACTGTGGAAAATTCTTCAAGAGATGGGAATACCAGACCACCTGACCTGTTTCCTGAGAAATCTGTATGCAGGTCAAGAAGCAACAGTTCAAATCAGACATGTAAAAATGGACTGGTTCCAAATAGGGAAAGGAGTATGTCAAGGCTAGTATCTTGTCACCCTGCTTATTTAACTTATATGCAGAGTACATCATGCAAAATGCCGGGCTGGAGGAAGCACAAGCTGGAATCAAGATTGCTGGGATAAATATCAGTAACCTCAGACATGCAGATGACACCACCCTTATGGCAGAAAGTGAAGAAGAACTAAAGAGCCTCTAGATGAAAGTCAAAGAGAAGTGAAAAAGTTGGCTTGAAACTCAACATTCAGAAGACTAAGATCATGGTATCTGGTCCCATCACTTCATGGCAAATTGATGGGGAAACAATGGAAACTGTGAGAGACTTTATTTTTGGGTGCCTTCAAAATCACTGCAGATGGTGACTGCAGCCATGAAATTCAAAGATGTTTGCTGCTTGGAAGAAAAGCTATGACCAACCTAGACAGTATATTAAAAAGCAGAGACGTTACTTTGCCAACAAACGTACGTCTAGTCAAAGCTATCGGAGAAGGCAGTGGCAACCTACTCCAGTACTCTTGCCTGGGAAATCCCATGGATGGAGGAGCCTGGTGGGCTGCCATCTATGGGGTCGCACAGTCGGAGACGACTGAAGCGACTTAGCAGCAGCAGCAGCAGCAGTCAAAGCTATGGTTTTTCCGGTAGTCATGTATGGACGTGAGAGTTGAACTATAAAGAAAGCTGAGTGCTGATGAATTGATGCTTTTGAACTGTGGTGTTACAGAAGACTCTTGAGAGTCCCTTGGCACGCAAGGAGATCCAACCAGTCCATCCTAAAGGAGATCAATCCTGAGTATTCATTGGAAGGACTGATGAAGCTGAAACTCCAATACTTTGGCCACCTGATGTGAAGAACTGACTCAACTGAAAATACCCTGATGCTTGGAAAGATTGAAGGCAGGAGGAGAAGGGGACGACAGAGGATGAGATGGTTGGATGGCATCACCGACTCAATGGACATGAGTTTGAGCAAGCTCTGGGAGCTGGTGATGGACAGGAAGCCTAGTGTGCTGCAGACTGTGGGGTCAAAAAGAGTCGGACACGACTGAGCGACTGAACTGAACTGAGCCTTTCTGAATAGCCTGGCAAAGAATAAAACTCTCTGACAAACAATTTTGAGTTTAGCAACTCACTTAAAATATGTTTTTAAAGAAAACAGCATCTGAAAGAAAGAAAGCCAAGTGAAAAGGAACACTCAGCCTGTAACATATTTTGATTGTCTTCAGTAACTTTGTTTCTATTCTAGTTTGACTTTGAAAACTAAAGTCCACCTCTTTCCTAGTGGTACCTTCTACACAGATGGTGCCCGACTCAGGGTAAAAATTAAATTGCTTACCGTAATTCCTAAATAGAAACTACACCTTAGCTAGACACCATGACCAGAGGTTGAAGTGTTGGGCAAATCGGCAATCATTATCAGCTTGTGCCACGGTGTCTGAGTCATCACCCTGCACTCCATGAAGCAACAGAGGAAACTAAGTTAGCTGCGCCACACATGCCAGCCCCCTCGCCCCACACCACGCGAGGAAGAGGGATCTAGGTGGAAGAGGGCAGTAGCGAAGGCCCACCTCAGTCTTCCGACTTCTTTCACTAGAAAACCTAGAAAGTTCTTGTCACTCTCTCTGACTCTTCTGAAGGCAAATTTTCTATAAACAGTTTTTATCAAACACTGGGTAATACAATATTTATAACCTGTGGCTGATATAATATATCCTAACTCCCTTTTCAGACCTAATAGTCTGAGATCTGCCATACTCTTGTTCTTCTTTCATTTTCCACGTGTATTTCCTCAAACAACATGTTAGACTTCTGCTTTTTAATTTCTCCTCTGCTTTTAACCTTGAGACTCATTCCTGGAAGCAGCACGAAGCTGTGATTCCTCATCTCTGCTGACGATGCCCTGTTGTGTGATGGTTCCACAACCTAGGATCCATTCTGTTTTTTTTGGCCACGTCATGTGACATGTGGAATCTTAGTTCCCTGACCAGGGATCGAACTTGTGCCCCATGTACTGGGAGCAGTTTTAACCACTGGACTGCCAGGGAAGTCCTGATATATCTGTTCTTCTTGAGGTGCTATGTTTTTTAACACAAACAGTGCTGCTATGTGTATTGCTGTACATGCCTCCTGCTGTACGTGTGAAAGCTCATCTTATCAAAAGTGAAGCACATGGGGGCATTGTGGAGAGCACAATTCTTCATCAGGTAACACTGAACCAGTTTACTAAGCACGTGTACCAGTTCACACACCTGGCAGTGGTGTGAGTACCCTTCCTGTTCAACACAGTCACCTACAGGTCATATTGCCATACTTCTTAATATCAAGGTATTAAAAACTACACATCAACAGGATTATAAATGATCCAACAGGAGGAACGTGTCCTGCACACAGACCTGAACAAGGTGAGAAGGGTGCATGTCTCACAAGCATTTGTCCTGTGACTTAAACAGCCAAACAATTTGATTTTATTAGGATGATTTCACATTGTGCCAATGGCTACAGTACAATTAAGCACCTCTTTTCAACCTCAAGAGTCCTGGCTGAGACAAATATGATCCCATTATGTCATGGAGGAGCTCCTGCACAAGGATACAGTAAGCTGTGACCATAAATGCTATAAATAGGAAGTCCAAACAAAAGACTGCCCTCTCCCCAAAGATTTAAACCCTGGAAACAACCACTGCCCATGGATGCCATAATAAAGAAACAGCGGTACACTCAAAAAGCAGTGAAAATGAATGCACACCAAATGGGTAGAAAAATAAACTGTATGATGACTTTCTACCTAAAGTTCAAACAAGAAAATTAAACTATTATTTTAGGAATACAAACAGAAAAACAAGGTGATAATAATGCACAGCTGGACTGGGGAGCGGGCTGGCAGAGGCCCCGAGGAGAGGTTTGACGGGGGCGGCGCACGGGTCTAACCCATTGGCAGCCCTGGCGCCAGAAGCCAAGTCCGCACGTGGCTCTGTGTTTTCCGTCCCTGCTACACGCAGCCTCTACATTCCGCACTTTAAAAGCAGAAAAGCACATCTACCTGTCCCTGATTTGCATGAGATGTAAACCTTCGCTTCTCCTACTATTGATTTAATAAATGTTCATGTGGCACTAGTGGTAAAGAACCCACCTGCCAATGCAGGAGACGCAAGAGACACCGGTTTGATCCCTGGGTCACGAAGATCCCCTGGGGGAGGGCACAGCAACCCACTCCAGTGTTGTTGCCTGGAGAATCCCACGGACAGAGGAGCCTGGCAGGCTACAGTCCATGGTCGCAGAGTCTGACATGATGGACCAACTAACACACCACACAACATAAACCACAAACGTGGTTTTAAGCTTACATCCAGCATCAAAATGCTAGCAAAGAAATCAGACTTTCTCTTTGTCCAGTTGAGTTTTTTGCACATGAGCTTAATTAATGCCTTAAAATATTTTCAAGTGATTTAAATTCACTAAGAACAATGAAAACTACTGCTCTTTAGGCTCCCGTTATGGACCTAAGACTGCAATTACAAATCTTTTACCAGGTTGCAATAATGTAAGCCATATTTCCATGAAAAAACTGTGCCATGAAGTAGGAATCTAATTAGCATACAACTGGAAAGGCCCCCCTGGAGAGAACACTCCCCACAGATCAAGCATTTTACATGTATTAGCATATTTAAGCCTTGGGACCGACTTACAAAGCGTTAGCTCCGTCACACGGCAGAGGTCGAGTGATTTGCCTGATGCTGTCAACGGATGCAGACGGGATTCCTACACAGGTTTTTCTGCCTCTGCTGTCCTTGTAAGGCTGCTGAGACAGGTCAAGATTGAGAGCAGAGGGTAGGGCAGGGAGAGCTTGGAAGGACTGCTTGGCCTCACGACCTCTGAAAATGACTTAATCCTTCAGTCTCTGCTTCCTCATCTGAAGATTGGGATAATGAGGATTAAATAGCAACGGATGCACAGGAACTAGTAATTATCATTTTAATGATGAAGCAGAGTGGTAACATGCTGTCCTGGAAGAGTGAAGATCCTGTTACAGATCACAGAACGTGAGGACTGGTGACTGTATTACTTTATTTGCAGCTGTTTGTACTTCCCCCCAGTCCATTACACAGAGAGCTGAACTCACTGCCATACAGTACAGCCTCCTGAATTTGCAAAAAGAAACAGGTATTTAAATATGATGCTTCCTAGTAGCCATAGAAGGTGTGAAATGCAAGTCCAAGGACATGCTTCATTGGGGTTAAACTCTTGCGGACTAGGTGAGAAAACAGGCATATCTAGGGCACTTCTTTGAGCCTTATGCTCTAGATGTTTTCAATTCTTCTCAGTATACATACTCCACCAGTCAGCTCTGTCCTGCATGATGCTCTGGAAAGTGTCAGCCAGTTTTTACACAGAGATTGAGAGGCCTTTACACAGACCATTGCGTTCTGTCCTCACTACACTGCGTCCGCTCGGGGGGTTATTGTAAACGTCCATCTACAGAATTGGAGACCAAGAGGAACGAGTCACTGAGTACTACAGCTGGGCCCTGGGGCGCAGACCCTCCTGAGCTTTCGCGCCCAGTGTGGGGGCCGCTCCAGGGGTGTGGAGCCAACGGCCGCCCCTGCAAAGGGCACGCACCCAAGGCCCGCGCTCCAGACCCTCAGGGCCATCCTGGGCCCAGAGGGAGGCGGGACAGAGACGAGTTCCTGGGAAGGAGAGACCCCCGGGTAGGAGAGACCAGGGGGAGGGGAGAGCTGGGATGAGAGACCCCCCCGGGCAGGAGAGACCAAGGAAGAGGGGAGACCTGGGGGGAGAGACCCCCCAGAGGAGAGACCCAGGAGAGACGCCAGGCAGGAGAGACCGAGGGGGAGGGGAGGCCCCCGGGAGGAGAGACCCCCTGGGAGGAGAGACCCCGGAGAAGAGACGCCAGGCAGGAGAGACCGAGGAAGAGAGGAGACTTGGGAGGGAGAGACCCCCGGGAGGAGAGACC
>ML662454.1:8365713-8439034 GCA_007570785.1 Antilocapra americana
GTATAGTGAGGGCCGTGTCTGTGATGTAGGTTTAGGACCGTGTAGTGAAGGCTCAGTCCTGTGATGTGACTAACCTCTGAATTCTTGCACTGATTTAGGACATTGTGAAAGTATTTGGAATCGTGTGTGGGCTGTGAACGCCTCACAGATTCCCTCTTTGAAGGGGAGGACCCACCGCCTGTGGGGGGTTTGCAGGTCCTTAAGGACACCTGTGGAGGCTTTCTGCGCCCTCACAAGGACAGCCGGTGGACTGGACTTGGCCATGGAGATAAAGTCACTCCACGTGAGGTGGGTGGCCCTTCTGGCCCCACAAAGGCAAGGACTGCAACGTGGGTTCAGGTGGCAGCTGGCATTGAGTTCGCTGTGCACTGGGGACGTAACTGTTTATTGTAGCATCTGCAGCTGTTGCAGAATGTCCGTTCAAGGGTCAGCATTACTCACCAAGGAAATGTCACGAAAATGGACTGTGTGCAGATTGTGCGGCGGGGGACCCTGAGGGGGTGGAATGTGGGGAAGGAGCACATCAGCCAAGACGGTGGTGGCCAGACCCTCTGGGCCTCTCGCTCTCGGCCCGCGTTTTCCAGATACATGGTTCTGTAACAGCTAGGATCACTCACAGCGCTGTGTGTGCACATCACCGTGTACCCGTACGGCCATGGCCACGTCCGCTCTGTAAGTGTATATAAGCTCCACTGAAAAGCCCCTGAAGCTGCGTTACGTCTGGATCCACCGCGTCAGCCGCGAGAGGAGGGAATACAGCGTGTCCGCTGCTACGGCTGTGGCCCCAGTCGGGAGAGTAAACGTGTCTGCAGCTCCCACGGCCCCTTGAGGGTTCTCCCAGCTTCCCCACTCGCGCCTTGCCAGCCCTGTGTTCAGCAAACCGCGTGAACAGAGAGACAGCCAGCGTGGTCGGCAGGATCAGCGAGACAAGGGATCAGCAAACAGTGAACAGAGACAGCCTGCGCCGTCGGCAGGATGATACGGCAAGACGCTGATCACTGGCTGAAGGAGATGAGGACTGGAGGGGAAAATCGGCCACCGCTGTGCAGATAAGAGGCAGAGGAGCAGTGTGGAGCGGGCCCTGGAACGAGGAGGTGCTGAGCTCATCCGTCTTTCTGCAGCACTCTGACTTGTGTTCATGGTTTTCGTTCTTTTTTGTGTGTTTAAAAAATTTTAAACAAGCGGTGCTTTCGAGTCATTTAAGTCAGTTACTGCAAGTCTAGTTAAAACCAGCAGACCCTAAACGTTCCCCTTCCACCTTATCCGGTGAGAATAACCTCTCTCAGCGTTCAGGAGGTGTTTCTCCCAGTCTTGACCTGCCTGCTCTTACCTCCTGGACGTAGCCTGGTGACTGGGCACCATGGGGTCTGAGGACGTCGGGCCTTTTCCCCGCTCTCCTGTCTTCCCTCGGACTCCCAACAATTAATCACAGCCTTTTGCCAAATCTTTCCTCAGGTTTCTCGTTTTTCTAGTTATATGGTGTTTTGTTGACTGCTGATTCAAGTAGGATTCTCTACTGTGTTTAGCCAGCATTTCAGGATTTTTGCTTGGAAACATTGTGACTTTTAGGTTCAGTACCGTACTGTGTGTGTCTTGGCTTTCCCGGTTGGTGCCTTGCTCACTAGCCGTGCTCACCCACCAGGTCTCTCTCCCCGGAGTTTCCACTCCCTTGTCCTGCGTGCTTTTGAGCTGGTGCCTAAGTTCTTGCGTTTCTGTCACCACAGTGAAGAGCAGCTGCCCGAGATGCCTGTGGTCAGGCGCCCTCGCCCCCCGTTATGTAGGCTGATTTTATAGGACTTAACAGTAACTGTCATCAGTCGGTCAGTGGATCTGCTGCTTCCAAACCAATGCACAGAGAGGCAGCCTTTTAACCGTGATGAACTGAAGCTCAAGGCTATCTTACGGTTCCATTTCATAGACCTGTTGTATCTTCAGAGGTTGTGTGCGTTCCTCATTCAGGGTTTCTGTCCTTGCACGCGGCGCAGGGTCTGGTTCGCGGTCCCGCTCACTGTGTCGGCTTGGGTTCAGCTGTCTGGGTGGCCTTGCTGAGCCTCTCCAGTCTGTTCTTCCTCTCGTTTGAGGAGGTGATGCTGTTGAGTTTTGTGAGTGTCCTTGTGTCTGATCGTGGGTTCTGGCCCTGCTGTGGCCACGTCCGCCTGGCATCTGCACCTCCTGAAGTCTTTTCTCCTTGTCTCCCTCCGGTCCTCCCTTCAGTCCTCCCTTCGGTCCTCCCATCAGTCCTCCCTCTAGTCCTCCCTTCGGTCCTCTCTCTGGTCCTCCTTGCTGAGCGCTGGTGCCGAGTCCTCCTGCGCTATGGGCTCTGCCCCAGGGCAGCCCCCAGCTCTGCCCCACGGAGCTCCGGCTGCCTCCTGAGATGCCAGCAGGTCCCCCGCCCTGGTCTGGTTCAAGCCCCGGTGTGTGTGGGGGACCCCTGTTCTGGCTGCCCCCTCCGGCAGTTCCTGGCACAGTCTCCCCTTTGCTCGGGGCTTGGCCGCCAGCGTTTTCCTCGGCATCTTCTCTCAGCGCCGCCCTTCCCCACCTCGGAAGCTGTGTCCTCCGGGTGCCTCTGGATTGTAGATGTCCCCACGTGTCACTGAAGACGGCTGGTCTCTGCTCGTCATGCTCCTTCCTGCCCTTACAGGACTCCAGAAGTCTGAGGAGAGAGGAGCGAAGCCCTGAGCCCAGGAGAACGTGGGCAGGCCGTCAGCGCCCCCTCTCGCTTCTTCCTCTGCTGGACCTTGCCGTTCACGCCAGTGGCAGCTTCCTGAGGCCTTGAAACAAGCTCAGCGTTTTGGACTGAGTTTTTCCAGCTGGCTCTGCAGGAGACTTGGCTCAGTCCACCTGCTCCGCCATCAGTGGGAGCCATCTTCTGCTCTGTTATTGAAGAATAGTTTGTTCACCCAGTCGGTAACTGTTCAGTAATGTTAAAAACGATTTATATCTTTGTTCCTTAATCTTCGTGTCCAGTGACAGTTGTTTCTAGATCCTTTGGAAGTGCGGTAGGGTCACAGGTCGTACAAGAGTTGAGGGCTTCCCCTGCATGTTTCCAAGCTGCCTCGCGGACCGTCTGCCGCGGGTGCTCCCCCAGCAGCGGTGGAGGCGGCCGCTGCCCACGTGGTCTGTGCAGTCTGCCTTCATCCACACGTGTGCCCTCTCCTTCTCCCTGCAGGCCCGGGCCCTGACGCCTCAGACCGCGGAGACAGACGCCATTCGGTTTTTGGTTGGGACACAGTCTCTCAAGTATGATAATCAGGTAACTGTTTCTGACAAATGTATACATGTTAATTACCAAGTCCGTTCTTGGTTTTATAGCCATTTTGTTCTTGATTTTTCAAGCAGCACTTGAGAATTAGTGCCACGCAAACAAAGCAAAGCATTCATTGGGATTTACATAGCCAACTGTATGTATCGACTGGGTGCGAGTAATTTAAACTTAGTCTGTGTATCACTGCGGCTGTAATGTAGTGTTTTGTGGGTGCATCGGGGTCACCATGCCAGTGGTTGAGGGTACCAGGGTACGCGGTCAGTGTCACCCCTTTGACCGCGGCCAGTGGACGACCGGTTTGATGACTCACGGCACCGTCTAGCTGAGGCTGGACGAGGCCACAGTCCCATCCCAACGCTGAGTCTAGGCCGTCACCGCTGGTCGGTCCAGGGCGAGGTACAGGGTGTGGCCTGTCTCTAGGGTAGGAGGAATGTTGGGTTCTCACGAGTTTTCAGTTTGGCCTCGGCCAAGCTCAGATGTCTGGCCTTGAGCAAATGGACCTACCTCGCTGGACGTCACCTTCTTTGTCCTCCAGCGGCGGCGGAACCCTGGGTGCAGGGGCGGGGATGTTGCGGAGACTCACCCGCCTGGCCCCGGGGACGCACGCGAGGCCATGCGCGCAGCCGCCTCCATAACCCCGCCCCGGGGGGTGGCGTCAGTCGCCCTGCGGGACCATCGGTACGGATGGGCGTGGTGAACCCGCTCCTGCGGGGACGCTCGGCTTCGCGTTGGCACGGTCCCTGGGAGCTCATTTGGTGAGACCCGCCTAGAGCGTCAACGTAAATGTTCACAGTATTTAACCTGTATTCCGCACACCGAAAACGCTTTACACACAAGGAGCATTACTGTGACTGTACAGAGGATGGGGAGAAAACGGGAGGCCGTCACGCAGTGCAAAGGTTAGGTTGCCTCCTACGGCATGCCATTTTTGATGGTGCACCCACGTGGTTATCCTGGCTGAATCTCCTTCCTTTCAGAATGGTGTTCACTCACTGCACGCATGAAAGCTGAGGCTCCTCAGAAGCATCACAGCTGAAAAATTCTTAGGTGATTCTTAGTTGTTAAGATTGTATGTAGTGTGTGATCAGTTTCGTTCGGTTCAGTTCAGTCGCTCAGTCGTGTCCGACTCTTTGCAACCCCATGAACCGCAGCAGGCCAGGCCTCCCTGTCCATCACCTACTCCCAGAGTTTACCCAAACCCGTGTCCAGTGAGTTGTTGATGCCATCCAGCCATCTCATCCTCTGTCGTCCCCTTCTCCTCCTGTCCTCAATCTTTCCCAGCATCAGGGTCTTTTCAAATGAGTCAGCTCTTCACATCAGGTGGCCAAAGTATTGGAGTTTCAGCTTCAGCATCAGTCCTTCCAATGAATATTCAGTGTGATCACTAGTGTGTAAAAAAAAAAATTGCAATATATACAAATATCAAATCACTCCACTGTATAACTGAAGCTAATATGATCTGTCAATTATACCTTTATATAAGAAAGGTATATAAAGTACAAAACTATATCTCTGCATAGAGTAAAGACTAGAAATAGGTCAAAAGGGCTCAAAACATGAGCCATGGTTATCTTCAGGGCATGTGAATATGATGTAAATTGTTTCCTTATAATTTCCGGTTTTCTGTGTATGTGTTGCTTTTGTCCTGGAAAATGTCAGATGGGACTGATTTATTTATAAAAAGAGTTAGCCGTGGCCGTCCCACAGGCAAGAGGAGGGTGGCCCCTTGCAGCCTGGGGTGCTGCTGGGAGGTTGTGGGGGGGCCAAGGCTGCC
Source organism: Antilocapra americana (assembly GCA_007570785.1). Classification (NCBI taxonomy): domain Eukaryota; kingdom Metazoa; phylum Chordata; class Mammalia; order Artiodactyla; family Antilocapridae; genus Antilocapra; species Antilocapra americana. The sequence goes on from ML662454.1 coordinate 8,370,753, forward strand.
CAGTGCCAGCAGGGACGCACCTGCCTCCTCTGGGAGGACCAGCGCAGCGTGTGATGGGGGCGCTGGGGCTCGGGCACAGAGCTGGTGCACAGCTGACTGCCTTCTCCCGCTGCTTGCTCTTCAATGCCACTCATTTCTGGGCCTGTACCACTGACCTTATTGGTAGAACATCAGTTTCTGTTTATTTTCTTCTGGCCGCATTTGAGTTCCCCAACCAGGGGTCGAACCATGTGTGTTTTAAGATGACAAGCCCTCCTCCCTGACAGTCCCTGTCGCCTTCCCCATCCCGCCCTGCTTCCCGCAGGGAGGGCGTTCGGGGGCCTGCCTCTGAATCCTCTCCACCCAGCGGGTCACGTGTGTCCCCATGTGAGTGCAGTGAGCATCCCCCTCCTGGGAGCGCTCGCAGCGCCTGCAGCCATGAGCTGGTGAAGGCAGTGACACCCGGCCCTGGCTGGGGACACTGGGAGACCGGGGGCTGGACGGGTCCCGGGGCGTGTGGGGTGGGCAGGTGCCCTGGCCCCATCTCCAAATGGAAGACTTGGCCCTGAGCAGCTGCGGGTGGACTGAGGCGAGGTGGCCACTAAGCAGCCCTCCCCCCCCCCCCCTGCGCGTTCAGTGACTGTGAAGCTCGGCTGCTGAGGTTTGCTGTCCGGGCGGCCCCAGGGCCAAGCCCCCCTGCCTTGCAGCCTTGACAGTGACAGTGGGGTCGCGCGACCCCCAGCCCGCCTGGAAGCCCCCGCCCCGCCCCGCACAGGCTGGGCCCTTCCTGGGAAGGGGGGCGCTGGCGGGGTCTCTGGCCCCAGGCTTCGCCTCAGGCCACCAGCGCCTGCCCACTGCGGGTGATTCCCTGGGAAGTGCCTGGCGCCGGAGTCTGTGCTGCTTAATTCAGCTCAGCTCCTCTTTTTGAAAATTCCAGGAGCTGTCACAGTTGCTGGCCTCTCTGTGCCTGACAAGCTGCTTTATTTTCTATGCCTTCAGTTTTGCCCAGGGCCCTGCCTGTGGTCAGAGCCGGTCAGGCCCTCCTGGAGCCTCCTCTGTCGTGGCTCTCAGTCTTCCCGGAGGAGGAGGAGGTGCTCCTCTGGTTGGGAGCTGGGCATTTGCATTGTGGGGGTTTAGTTGCTTCTGCACCGGGCTTTCCCTGCAGAGGCCGCCTGCACATTGCTTGTCCCATTGGGGAGCGCCAGGCTGACCACCGTGGGGTGTCCATGAAGCCCTTTCAGGTCTGCGCCCCAAACCCACCCCACATTTACCTGCCTGTCCGGGAGCCTCCAGGGCCCCCCCATCCTCCCACCTCACTCCCAGGCACTGCTCCCCTCTTTGTGGTCTGAGGGTTCTGGTCTCGCTGTACTGATCGCGTCCTGTGTGTTCTTTTTGAAGCAGTTCTGCGCGTGCTTCTAGCTTGTAGCTCTACACGTGGTCACCAGGAGTGAACCAGCCGATTGTCTCAGTGACCTCCTTGGGCCCTAGCTTTTCCCTGGCCCCTGACCACGTGTCCCCTCGCTGTGGGCTGAATGCTGTGTACCCCCCCCAAACCTGCACATGGGAGCCAACCCTGCTGTGACGGCGGCAGGAAGGGGCCCTCTGGGAGGCCCTGAGGCCGTGAGGACGGAGCCTCGCAAGATGAATCTCCCGGCTGGCGGAAGGGTGGAGATGCTGTGAGAGTCCCCAGAAAGTGACAGAGATGTGACGTGGGCAGATGCGCCACAGAAGTGCCGGCAGTAGCCCTGCTGGGGCGGGGTCGCCCCAGACGTTCAGCCGGGAACCGCGAGGTGCAGTGGGGTGCAGTGTCTGGAATCCTTGCAGCACGAGTCTGCCTGCCTGAGGTGTCGCCTTGCTGAGCTGCCGGCTGCCCGGCTGGCTGTGGATCTGGACGAGAGGCAGGGTGCGCTGGCGGGGAGGCCGTGGCGTCTGCTGGGGGCGGCTGAGGGCTGCGGTTGGTGCGGGAGGACTCCCATGGGAAGATGCTGGGCTTCACTTTTCTGAGGGCGAGTGTTCGCTTTTTAGTTTCCAGTTTTGCAACATCTCTTTTGCCTCTGAATTTTCGAGTTTGCCGAGTTCAACAAGAGATGGAATGGGCAGAAGGCATCAGCCGGGATTACATGTGTGCTCGCGCTGGGTGCTGGGGACGGGGGCCACTTGCCCTGAGCCCTGATTCTGCGAGGACACGGGCGGCCTTGGTTAAGAGCACCTTTACAGGCTTCCTAGTAAGTGTCATAACCCTGGCTCCTAAACTCTTGTAGAGCATTATCTATGCTCTTAGCCCTGCACTGCTAAGGCCAACTTTAAAATTTTAATAATGGTAACTCAAAATATGAGTTTGAGCTTCATTGAAAGTGAAAGTGAAAGGTGCTCAGTCGTGTTTGACTCTTTGTGACCCCGAGGACTGTACAGTCCATGGAATTCCGCAGGCCGGAATACTGGGGTGGGTACCCGTTCCCTTCTCCAGCAGACCTTCCCAACCCAGGGATCGAACCCAGGTCTCCCACACGGCAGGTGGATTCTTCGTCTGCTGAGCCACCAGGGAAGCCCTTAAGCTTCATTATAAGCTATTAAAAGCATTTTAAAAGCTCAGCAGGGGCGTGAAGACCTCAAGTAACACTTGCACACTGCCCAGCCGAGCGCACGCGCCCCTTGGAGCCCATGAATCGCCGCCCTCCTCCCCTGTCATCTCTGCCCGCCCCTGGGCGCAGTGCTCTCCCTGTGCTGTGACTTGTCTGCGGCTGCGTGCCTCACTGCTGTGCGCTTGATGTGAGCCGCGTAGGTGGTGGTGCCCTGGGCGTAGGCGGTTGGCGCCCAGCCTCTCCCGGGATGCGGAGCTGCCTGGTGATTCTTTGCTGACCTGCAGAGCCCAGCGTTGTGGCGGGTGGGCACCCCCAGTGTCCCGACGGTGTGGGGGTTCACGGCACGTGCTCTGGAACCAGTGTGGTACAAACAGCTCAAGTATCTGCGGCTAATCAGTCGTCATTCCTTTGACCCCTGCTTGTCGGCAGTGCTGACGCCCCCAGCCCTGCCCGAGCGTACCTGGGACAGCATCTCACAAGGACGTATCCTATGGCCGTGAGCCCACTGTGGGCGAGGACGTGTGGGAAGAGCCTCGGACTCTGCAGCTTCAACGCCACGTTATTAGACTGTCAGATTGGGAGAGGCGGGCCTGGGGTCTTGGACCCCTCCCCACCCCCACCGTGGAGAGGTGGGCCTGGGGGGTCTTGGACCCCTTCCCGCCCCTGCTGTGGAGAGGTGGGCCTGGGGTCTTGGACCCCTCCCCACCCCTGCCATGGAGGGCGGGCCTGAGGTCTTGGAGCCCTCCCCGCCCTCACCGGGGGAGGCTGATGTCTGTGTGCTGAGTACCTTCGAAAGGGGCCGGAGGAAGACCCCTGTGGACCATGACCAGAGCCTGGCTGGACCCCTGCCGTCTTGTCTTCACAAGAAAGAAGAGCCTCCCCAGGGGGAGGCGGGGACTCTGCAGCAGCGGAAAGTGCGGGAAGAGGTCAGACTCGAAGGATGGCTCCCAGCCAGGAGCTGCCTGTGTGCAGGGGAGGGTGTGCGCGCCCCCGGGTCTGCGGCCCCAAAGGAGGACCCAGAAGCCAGTGCTCCTGTGCTCCCACGCAGCAGTCCTGATGGTGCTCCTGGCCGAGGAGTATAGCTCAGCGCACCCTTTTCTCAAGCGCATCCTTTTCTCAGCACTCATGGATTTTCTGATGAGGAGGAAATGTGTCAGATACTTAGAAGCTTCTTGCTCACTCTGACACAGAATTTGTTCCTGGTTTTGTCTATTGCCATTTAGTCTGTGTTCCCATGCGACTGTTATAAACTTTTTATAGAAGCTGTCCACAGCAGTATTTCCAGACCCACTGCAGAAACTACACTGGGCTATGAGTGCTGGAGAAACTGACTGGAAATAGTTTCAAAGATTAAAAACAGTATTGCTGGTGTTTGATGTCCTCACTGCCCCCGGAGAAGGGGGGCCTCTGCCTGGCCGCGTGGTCCCAGCAATCCTGGGACCTTCGTCCCTGCGTGGTCATCACACTCTCGGGGACGCCATGGCTCCGGTCGCACAGGCTGTAGAGGGCAGTGGTGGGCTTTGAGTTCTGCCCAGGCCGGCCCTCGAGGGACAGGGGAGTGACTGCACGAGAGAACCTGGTACCAGGGAGGCAGCCAAGGACAGAGCCCGAGGCGCTGGGCCAGTAGGGGGAGGTGCTTCGGGTGTCATGGAAGCGTTTTTTAAAATAGCATTTTAGTGTTTGTTCTGACTGCAAAACAGTGCTTGAAACAAAACAAAACAAAACACCAAATCACAAAGACGTAAAGGAAGAGCCTCTATAATGATTTCATCACCCAGAAGTAACCAGTCAGTCACTTTCTGATTCTCTCTCTGGGACGTGCTTACTTTTTGACAGAAAGTGTGTGGAGCGCTTGTACGGCTCTTTTAGTGGTTCTTTCCCCCTTTCATCCCCCGGAGAAGAGATAGGCTGCCCTCTCTAGTATTCCTGGGCTTCCCCAGTGGCTCAGCTGGTAAAGAATATGCCTGCAATACAGGAGACCCTCATTTGATTCCTGAGTCAGGAAGATCTGCTAGAGGAGGGAAGGGCTACCCAGTCCAGTATTCTTGGGCTTCCCCAGTGGCTCAGCTGGTAAAGAATCTGCCTGCAGTGCGGGAGACCTGGGTTTAATCCCTGGGTTGGGAAGATCCCCTGGAGAAGGGAAAGGCTTCTCTCTGGTATTCTTGCCTGGAGAATCTCATGAACTAGTCCATGGGGTTGCAGAGAGTCTGACACGACTGAACGACTTTCCCTTTTATACGTTATGGACCCTTTTCCCGGCACTGAATAGCCTTCAGAGAAGAGTGGCTGGCTTCACAGTGTTGTATGACAGTCGGCTCACCTGAACCGTTCGTTGCCAGGCATGTAGGAGGCTTTGATGCTTCGTTATGATGGTCAGCGCCACAGTGGACGTTCCTGCTTGGATATAGATCTTTGTGCAGATGTATGATCATCATGATAAACTGAGTTCAAAAACTTTAAATTTTATTTTCCCGGTGACTTGACTGTTGATAAGAGAGTGATTGTGAACACCGTTTCCATTCCTCTAGAAATCACACGGAAGAGCGTGCCACCAGCATGTCTAGCTTTTCCTTTAGTGGCTGGAACATGGCGTCACCGCCAGCGCTGTCACCCGATCAGAGGGGTCGGCGACTGTTGGCCGTGTTCTAGGAAGCGTTTTAAGATGTGCAGACCCGACCTGCAGCACCCTCTCACCCCTCTGTCCTCGGTTGCTTCCGGCATGCATCGTGTCCACTGCGAGTGGGCCTGTCGGGGCTATGCCTGGTCCTCAGCAGGCAGTAGCGCCCTGCCCCGCTCAGCGGAGCGCAGGCCTGGGCTGGTCACGGCGGGTGGCCCCCTCCTGGAGACTAGCCCTGACACCCGGGGCACGGGGTGGGGCACGGGGTGGGGCACAGAGCCTTTGGTGTCTTGTCTGGAGGACTGGGCATGGCAGGGCAGGGTTCGGTGTCCTCAGTCTTGATGCTTTGCAGGGGTTTCACACTTGTCTTTGGAGAGGCATAGAGTCAGATGGGTGTGTAGAAGTGAACGCTGTCAGTGCAGTACGGAGCTGGTAAAGGTGGCCAAGGTGCGTTGGGTTCTCCTGTTGGTCTCTGTGGTCTGTGAAGGCGAGTGGAAAGTGTGTGAGCTTCTGACCGGCTCTTTCATTGTGTCTATAGATCCACGTCATAGACTTTGACGACGAGAACAACATTATCAATAAAAATGTACTCCTGCATCAGGCGGGGGAGATCTGGCACATTAGTGCCAGCCCTGCAGACAAGGGCGTGCTGGCCACCTGCTACAACAAGAGTGAGTATCCCCGGGGGTCTGGGGATTGCTGGACCACGTGACAATTCTTTTAGTTTTTCGGGGAACGTCCTCCTTAGTGTTCTCCATAGTTCTGCACCAGTTTACATTCCCACCAACTGTGTGGGAGGATTCCCTTTTTTCCACACCCTCTCCAGCATCTATTACGTGTAAACTTTTCGATGGTAGCCATTCTGACTGGTGTGAGGTGGTGCCTCGTAGCTTCAACCTGCATTTCTCTGATAATCAGTGACACTGAGCATCTTTTCATGTACCTGTTGGCCACCTGTGTGTCTTCTTTGTACGGGCTTCCCAGGTGGTGCTAGTGGTAAAGAGCCTGCCCGCCAGTGCGGAGACAGAAGAGATGCAGGTTCGGTCCCCGGGTCTGAGTCGGGAAGCTGCCCTGGAGAAGGAAATGGCAGCCCACTCCAGTATGCCTGCCTGGAGAAGCCCATGGACAGAGCAGCCTGGTGGGCTACAGCCTGTGGCGTCAAAAAGAGCTGGACGCGGCTGAGCGACAGAGCGAAGCGCACAGCACGTCTTTGCAGGAATTTCTGCTTAGACTCTCCGCCCCTGCTTTGATTGGGTTATTTTCTTGATGTTGAGTTGTATAAGCTGTTTGTATATTTTGGAAATCAAGCCCTTGTCAGTTGCATCATTTGTAACTATTTTTCTCCCATTCTGTAGGTTGTGTTTTTTCTGTTTATGGTCTCCTTTGCTGTGCAAAAGCTTATAAATTTGATTAGGTCCCATTTATTTATTTTGGCTTCTGTTTCTGCTGCCTTGGGAGACTGTAACGTTCTTGGTTTTAATGGATTTTGCCACGTTTGGTTTATAGACCTGGTTTGGTGAGTGAGGACTTGCATTTAAGCTCGTGACAGTTATTATAGCAGAACCATCCCTGCTTTGTCAGCAGCCACGAGAGTGGCAGCAGCTGGCATGAAGGTTGCTGGCCCTGGACGTCAGACGCTGTTTCAACACTTCAAGGGGTAGTTGGTCGTCATGTTCCCATTTTACTGATGAAACCGAGGCGTAGGAAGGCTAAGCGACCGTCCAGGTCGCCTGTCTGGTGGGGACAGTTGGGATTTGGCCCTGCATCCTGTTCCGGGCAGTGCCCGTGACAGCTGACAGCGTCTTTTTGGTCAGAGACCCTCCGGGGGAGGACGGGGTCTGTTTAGAGCCGGCTGATCCATCCTGGGGCCATACACCGATGCACGTGAGTCTCTGGCTCCAGACACTCATGCTGCTCTGGTGTTTAAAATCACCATTTTTCTGAGTTTTTCTTGTACTTTAAATGTAGAATATGGAAAGAGGGAACGCCTTTCCTTTAGGGAGTAGGTGCTCAGCTAGGAGGCGAGAAGTGAGTCTTCTCCAGATCCAGGTGCCGAGGATGAGCACGTTGAAAAGAAGTCAGGAAGTTCTCTGGGGAGAGTGGTCTCTGGGGAGCCCCCGGGAGCACTGACTCCAACCCTGCAGATGTCGGGGTCCCCACAGGGCCAGCCCCGGGTGTCCTCCCCACCCCAGACTGAATACAGTGGGGCAGGAGGTGGAAATGGTCTGCACCCCATTTTAACACGTGCAGGTTTTCTGGGCCCTCCTGCTTTGTGGCTAACATAGATCCGACGGGCTTCTCCTCACTGGGAGGGCTGTGCGCTGACCAGTGTTGGCCGGAGATGACGTCACCGGGGGCAGGGTCCCGGGCGAGGGCCTATGGTTCCGTGGGTGCCGTGCACGGGGGTGCATGTGCCGTGGGATCGTTAGGTGTGTGTTTCGTCAGCTCCTCTTGGCCTGGGGTTCACGTGGAGGTCCTTCACTGAGGTCACCGTGCCTGGTGAGAAATGGGAAGCCAGCCATGTGGAGTATTATTTTGGGATCAAGTTACTGTTTTGTCCCAACGCCGTTTCCTTCAGGATGTAGACAAGTTTAGCTCTTACTTGCCAAAAACCGTGTCTTGCTTTGCTGCCTGTTCCCCTGGGCGGTTTATCCGTTAGTGAGGAGTGTAAGGTGGCCCTGGTGGAGGGAAACACACCCTCACCCATCTCCGCCTCACCCGCCACTCGCCTGCCTGCGAAGAGGGAGCAGAGCTTCTGGACGGCCTGCGCCAAGGGGTGCAGGGCTGAGGGGTGGCCCATTAGAAGGCCTGGCTGGAGGCCTGCACCCGGCCGTCGGGCTGAAGCCCCACCCCTCGGCTCGTGGTGGGTGCCGGGCAAGTCACGCTGCTGCTGGCTCTCGCTGATGCACTGTCCCACTCTGCACGTGAGGAAATGTGGTGGTGACCGTGACGGCGACCTCTGAACGCTGAGGTGCCAGGCGCAGGCAGCTCGTTCATTACAGGTTTTTCCAGTTTATTGAGATATAATTGACGTGTGACTCTGTGTTAGTTTCAGGTGTACACCGTAACAGTTTGAGTCACGTACAGTTAAACTCTCTCAGCGACCTTCAGATACGCAGTACAGATGCAGTTGGGTGCATTCAGGGTGGAGTGGCCACAGACTCAAATGTACAGTACAGCATTGTCAACTGTGGGCCTCCCAGGTGCCGCAGTGGGGAAGATCCGCCCACTAGTGTAGGAGATGCAGGAGACACGGGTTTAACCCTTGGGTCGGGAAGATCCGCTGGAGGAAGGAATGGCCACCCACTCCAGTATTCTTGCTGGAGAATCCCATGGACAGAGGAGCCTGGCGGGCTCTAGTCCGTGGGGTTGCCAAAGAGTCAGACACGACTGAGCACAGAGCACATGTTGTTAACTGCAGTCACTGTGCTGTGTGTTACATCCCCAGGGCCCGTTCATCTCATAACTGAAATCTGGACTTTCTGATCCCTTCACCCAGTTCTCCACGCCCCCAAACCACCTCTGGTGACCACCTCTCTGTTCTCTGTAGCTGTGAACTCTTTTTTTTCCCCCCTAGATCTCACATAGACGTGAGTTCATACAGGGTTTGTCTTTCTTCATATGATGCCTCATTTCACTTGGTGAAATGCCCTCCGGGTTCATCCATGTTGTTGCTGATGAAGAGTACCTTCCTTTTACGGCTGAGTAATGGTCCGCTGTGTGTCCGTGCCATGTCTCCTTTGTCCACTCACCCGGCGATGGGCATTTGGGTCGCTTCCGCATCTTGGGTGTGGTGATGACTGTTAAGTCCAAACTCCGGGTCCCAAGCCCCTGAAGAGACCAAGTCCACACAGCAATGCAAAAGCATAAAGGGGTTTATTGCTAGCCGGCTAGGGCACAAGTCTCATCCACACAGTGGAATCCGACAAGAGCCCCGCGCTCCAGATCACAGTTGCTTTTATACAGGCAGTTCTTTGTTACAGCATTGGTATAGCTGGCAGTCAATGTTTGGTCAGTTTAAACTGCGCATCTGCCCTGGATGGTCTATCTCTTGGCGCGCGCGGGACTTTCCTGGCTTGTGGGGGGAGGTATGAGGTGAGGGTGGGGGAGGTCGCTGGAACTAGGGCCGGCTGTATATCACAGCAGCCTGTCACGGAGTAAGGTACGGGGAGGTGTGAGGATAGGGGAGGTCTCCGCAGCTAGGGCCTGCTGTATCTCCCAGCAGCCTGTCACGGAAGCTGTTTTGTTTACACACCACAATGACACTGCCGGGAGCATGGGATACCTGGTATCTTGTTTAATCCTGCTTTACTGCGCTTCCAGCAGGATCTTGCTACGGTGATTCCAGAGCCCCCGACCCACATTCTTTCAGGCTTTGAGAACATTCTTTCTGGAGCAAGGATTTTGTAAACACTCCTTGTTGGTTTTCGTCACCAAGAACAGAATCATAACTCTCCCCACTGTTGAGTGATGTTTGTGATAATGTTCAAATCTTGGCGTTTAGAGGCCGATGAGATCAATGATCTTAACACAGGGCCCTGATCTTGCTTTAGAAATCGATCGTATTTTACAGACCCAGTGTTCTGTTGCTTGCCCCAAACACCCCAGACCACACTGAGTCGTGTGACCTGCGCCGCCTACCCGAGCCTGTACTGGCCTCTTGTTAAGTGGGGGATGACTGCTTTTCAGTGTCATCGTGACCTGTGCTGTGCGCCTCGTGAGTCCTGTAAGGACACATCCGCCCCCTCCCTCCTGAACCTCCCCGCCCATCCCTGCCCTCTGGGGGTCGCAGAGCGTCCTGTGTTATACAGCAGCTTCCTGTCAGCCGCCTGGCCTCTGACTTGAACCTCAGGTGAGGAGGGTTCTGAGGAGCCTGGCTCACTTCTTCTGGTTTCCGGTTTTGGATATGGAGGCCCGGCCGGTGAGTTCAGACAGCAAGGGCCGCCTGCATTGTTCTGCGGGAGTTAGATGGAGTTCCAGAACATGGGGGAAGTTTTTAATTAGCTTCTTTTTTTGGAGACGGAATCCTGGATTGCTTCTTACACTCCTGACTAACCTCTTTGGCTCCCACCTGCCTCGTTTCTGTGTCCTCAGTGACTTCCTGTAGCACCTCCAAATCTAGTATCATCTGGAAGTTTAATTAATGTGCTGTTTACTGCTCCTCCTGGATTGCTAATGGAGGTGCTAAATAAAACTCGGTCCCCGGGCTGGCTGCGGGACACCCCTTGCGGCTCAGTGCTCCGTCATTTAGCAGAGTGCTTTGCTTGTGGTCCTCTCTCCAGGCCTCAGGCCACGAGCGCGTGCTTAGACAAAGCCCAGTCTGAATCAGTTTTTCCAGTGAGACTGTAAAAAACCCTGCGCTCGATTCCTCCCTCAACCCCAGCCGTGCCGTTGGCTGTGTTCTTCCCTGCCCTGCCTCCTTCCCCGGACCCCCTCTCCCCGGAGATGCAGGCGGGGCTGCCAGCTGCCCTGGCTTTGTGAGGCTGGACCATCTCAAGGTGGCTCCTTCCACGGTGCTCTGCCCTGCCCACAGTCTCCATCTGACCCGGTCTGCATACAGAACCCACAGACGTGCGTGAACAATTGCAGCCTGAGGTCCAGGAGTCCTCCAAGGGCCCTCCCCGTGGCTTCCTCTCACGTGGCCGTCCCTCTGGGCCTGGCTGTGTCCCAAAGACCTGTTCTCATGTGGATGCCGGGCCTTTGGAATCAGGGCTCCACCATAATGACCTCATCTGAATTGCCTCTTTGAAGGCCTTGTCTGCCTGAACCGTCACATTCTGAGGTGCTGGGGAGAGGGCTTCAGCACGTGAGTGTGTGGGGCAAGGGATGTAGTTAAGTCCTTGAGAGCAGTGGATTTGTGACTCGTTTATTTGAGAGGTTTGGGGAGGGCTTCTATCCTGATCAACTGCCCTGGTGCCTCAGATGGTTACGTGTCTGCCTACAATGTGGAGACCCGGGTTCAAGCCCTGGGTTGGGAAACTCTCCTGGAGAGGGAAATGGCGACCCACTCCAGTACTCTTGCCTGGAATATACCATGGATGGAGGAGCCTGGTGGGCCAAAGTCCATGGGGTTGCAGAATCGGACGTGGATGAGCAGCCTCACTTCCATTTTCTGTCCTGATGAGGTTCTCAGACCCAAAGGTAGGTAACCAGCCTCCATCACTCGGCATGTCCCTGGGTTCCAGAAGTCAGTCCACCCGTTGGGTGCACCGCAGGCCTCCCTGCACGCGCTTTGCTGTTGTGTTTTGACTAGAGGTGAGACCTTGAAGGCCTGCCTGCTAGTTTGATGACACTGTTTGGGATGTGGGAGGAGGCATGGCCAGGCGGGGCGTGGCCTTGAGGGCTGCCGGGGAGGCGTGGCTAGAAGGAAAAGGGGCGTGGCTAAGGACGTGACCTTGAGAGCCTTGAGAGCCTGGTCGGGGCGTGGCCGGGGTGGGCGTGGCTTGGTCTGCCCCTTGGCCTGCTCTGGAGGAGCTGGGTGGCGCTGGTGGCCTCCAGGAGAAACGCGGTGCTGGAGGGGGTGATGGGGGCAGGCGCTGTGGACAGCTGGGCCGGGGCGGTGACCAACGTGTGCTCTGGGCCCCCGGCAAGAGCAGGACTTCCCCGGAGGAGGCTGGGGGTTAGGAGCAGCCACTGGAAGGGCAGGCCGGAGTGATGCACCCAAGACCCCCAGCCAGGTGGTTTCGGGGTCAGATCTGAAGTTTTACAAGATCCCAGAGGGACGAGAGGGGGCGGAGGAGGGGGCGCTGACCTCGAGGACCGTGGGAAACCCTGCTCCTGCTTCTGTCAGTGTCATTCCTGTCACTCTGGTCCTGTGACTCGCCAGGCATAAAGCCCTGCGAAAACAGTCTTTAACGAAAGGTGTAAGTACCTGAAAATGAGAAAAATCTCTGTGTGCCGGTGAAACTTCAAGAAGACCAACACGGTTTTTTTTTTTTTTTTTAAAGTGAACTCAAGATGGAGACCAAAGGTAAAAGGATGCACCTAGGGGCGATGAGTTGGGGCTTTTAAAGGCTCCCACCCAGTTGGCGGCGGGCTCCGCGCCTCCGGGGGCCCCGGGGAGGCTGGGTGAGTGGCAGCTGGTATTACCGGCAGCGGAATCAATCTCGCGCCCCGGCGTGCTGGCGAGAGCAGCCCACATCAGGACCAGATGAATTTTTCAGCAGCGGAAGGTGAAATGTCAGGACGACTGTAGATCACGCCGGCGCAGGGTCCTCGGGAAATCAGAGCGGTGAAGGGCTGACAGAGCGGCGGCAGTGAAATACTGCTGCTGCGTGCGCCGGCTTCCGCTGTAGTGAGCTGAGGACGACGGCGGGGCAGACCGAGGGCGGCTGTGCCGTTCCAGGCCCAGCGTCTCGGGCCCATGGTCAGGCGTGCAGTTTGGGGTTGGCCCAAGGTCTTGCTGGGATGGTGGTGGGGGGTGGGAGTGAGGGGAAGCCTGAGGGACGCTGGGGCCGGATGATGAAGACCCCAGGGTGAGGGGTGGGGGGTGAGGGTCAGATGCACATGCTGACCTCTTCCTGGCCTCACCCCCAACTCTTCCTCCACCTCCCATCTCCTCTCTCCCGCTCAGGCCCCAGTCTGGGCCTTCAGGTCTCACCTTGACCACTGTAATTTGCCTCCTGGAACAGATTTTTTGAAGCACAGGTGCAGGCTCTCAGTTGGCTTCGCCACCAGCCCAGAACCTCTGGGAGCCTGTCCTGGCACCCCCCCCCCCCCGCCCGCGCCGCCCTCTTCCCCTGAGCTGGAGCTCTTAGGGCTTAGGGGCCCTCCTGGGCCTGCCTGTGCCTGTGAAGTGGGAAGTGTAATTCGGGGCTTCGGGTGCCTGAAGGGGCTGTCCCACCCGCCCCACATCCTCTGTGGGCCGGCCCCACGCTCCCCTTCTGCTCCTTTGGCTGCTGCACTCCGACAGTTCTCCGGCTGATTTTCATGTTAATCCCTCCTCCTCAGGAGGCAGTTTCCTCCGGTTGCCTGCCCATCACAGTCTGTCTGTCCTGAGCCAGGCTGTCCCCTTCACTACCGTGCACCGTGCACCGGGCTGTGTGTGTCGGGACAGGTGGGGGTGGAGGGTGGAGGCTCTGCCAAAGATGGAATGTTCTAGAGCTTACCTGACCTGGCGCCGTCCATGTCAGGGAGCAGACTTCTCCAGAGGTGTGTCCATTCCGACGCTTCCTGCCTTCCCTGATCCTCTCCTGGGTTGCCCCCATCACTGCTGTCCTGTTAAAGACAGCCTGGGTGTCATTAGATGAGACGCGGCTGTGGGCCTCGGCAGGCCCGGCTGCAGGGGAGCACTCCCCTCCGCTCTTACCCAGGATGCGCTGTGCTTTTGGAGATGAGCTGTGTTGCTAAGTTTATTGTGGGAGCTTGTGTATGTGTTTAGTTCATCCTGCTGCTCTTTTTTAATTGGTGTATCTAGACTAGTTATGCTTAACGGTGTGTTAAGGCTTCCCCGGTGACTCAGTCAGAAAAGAGTCTGCCTTAAATGCCGGTCTCCTGGGTTTGATCCCTGCTCTGGGAAGATCCCCTGGATAAGGAAATGGCACCCCACTCCAGAATTCTTGCCTGGAGAATTCCATGGGCAGAGGAGCCTGGTGGGCTACAGTCCATGGGGTCGCAAAGAGTCGGACATGACTGAATGGCTAACTTTCACTTTCAGGCTATTTGTGTCTGAATGATGGGTGTGCTAGGGCTGAGGGGCCATTTTGTTGCCTGTTTCCACGTCTTCTCTTTGTTTCTCATCACTGTCCCTTTCTGACCTTCCTGTGGCTTACTTGAACAGTTGGAGAAATCTGATTTATTTATGATGTTTCTGAATATGCTACTTTGTATCATTTTCTTGGTATTTGCTCTACATACATGACTTTTCAAGTCTACTTCTAGAGTTCAGAAAGCTTCCATGTAGGTTTCTCTGCCCTCCTCAGTTAAAAAATATAATTATCTCAAGGTTTTCTTGATATACATTGACTTCAGCTGTGTCATTTTTTTATGTATGTATATACTTTTGTTTGTATTGTTTCTAATCTTTTATTTTGCTTTTGGTTAAAAAAATAGGAATTTATTTTCCTAAGTGGTCTTCCCTCTGCGCCGTGTTGCCTGAGGTGCCGCCTGCCTGCTCCCTGCCATGGCCTGTCCTTACCTCTGCTTGGGCACTCATTCCTTACAGAGCTACAGTTAGAAAAATAGGAAAAGCGTGGCAATTCAGAAAGTCTCCATCTTAAACCATGAAACCGTTTCTGCAGGTTGGTTTTGAGTAATGGGGTTTTATGATAATTATTCTTAATTAGCCAGTCTGATGTAATTATATAATATTGAAAAACCTTCCATTTAAAGTCAAGCAGGAGATGTTTGCCTGGGTCTCACACCTGGTCGCCTCCTTCAGCAGGCTTCTGTGTCGAGTGGTGTGGTGGGCGGTGGGCTCGGCCAGCAGAGGGCGGAGCTCTTCCGGGATTCCCTGGTTTCCATTACTGGTCTGGACGTTTCACTCCAGCCCAGGGCAGATCACTCAGAAATGAAGTCAGGGACTTATCCTCAGCGCCTCATCATCTTCTGAATATTCTTCCTGTATTTGGGGGAAATTCCTAGATTATTAGTCCTGTTTCCCCTTATGGAAATAAATCAAGTTTCCAGTTTCCCTTGCGGCTGGGACACAGCGCGTGGCCTAGGCTTCTCGGGTCGGAGGTGGCCACACGAGAGGACAGTGGGGTTGCCGGTGTGGGGGCTGCAGAGCCGTCAGCTTTGGGGGTGAGGGGCCTGGTGGCTGCAGCGCCGTGGCCTCCAGGTGGGAGCGGGTCCCCGGCACTGTGGTGGGCCTGCCTGTCGATGCTGCTGCCAGGCTAGTCCCTGGTGTGTTTCCAGCACTGCCCTCGACGACCAGACGGGGCCTGGTTCTCGGCACGACAGACGCACCCTCTCATTTCCCTGTGTCCTAAAGTCATCTCCTCTTTTAATTGATGGAGGCAGCTTTGTGGATGCGGCTGAGGCCCAAGGGCTGTGCGCTGTGCCAGGCTACAGGGGCTGGTGGGGGTGGTCAGAGATGGGCTGTGGGCCCAGCGCCAGCTCTCCTGGTGGGGCCCACGGGGCCGAGGCACAGGCCTGCCCCTCCTGGATGTCCCCTCCTCCCCGTTTCTCCATCCAGCGCCAGTCGTTGTGCATGCTTCCTGCCCACCAGTGCTCTGAGAAGAGGCCACACAGACAAAATAAGGGACAGAAAGGAAACCCCGGGGCAGGGAGGAGGGTGGGGTGGCCTGGCGGAGCCTAGGGCCCGGATCTGGGGGAGAGACCTTCTGGGGGCGCCTGGGAGATGACAGGCCACCATCGACCGCACACGTTGGAATGGTTCCTTTCCGTGACTGACTTGAAACCAAACACATCCTTCTAGCGTGTTGATTTTTGTTTTTCCTTTTTGAAGATCAGCTCTCCCTGTGACCTGAGAGGGCAGGGCCATCCTGCTCCCTGAGCGGGGTCCGGGCCTCAGGCAGGGGCGCCCTCCTCCAGACACCCTGCAGGCACCCGCGTCAGATCCAGGGCTGGTCGAGTTCAGGGGAATTGGTTTCTCTGCTGTGGGCCCAGAAGTTTCTGTATGCCTAGCTCCAGCGTTCCCCCTCCGTCGCCGCGCAGACATTCTCTGCAGGGGCTCTTCACCTCCATGCCACTCTGGAGGTTTCGTGCAGCTCTGTGGGCTCTGGACCCCCATGAGAAAGTCCCCTGGGGCCTGCCCTGGCGCACTGGAATTCTCCCCTGTGCTGCTGCCCGTGCTGGTCCTGTGAACTCCACCCTGGTCTCCGAGTCAGGGGTTCGGGCTGTCTCTGCCTCTGTTTCCGTTCCCTCCTGCTCTTCATGGAAGCACCCAGATCCTTTAAATGGCGAACCTGAGCGTCCAGAGACCTCAGAGTCGCCGGCACTCCTCGCTGCTTGCAGCCTCGTTTTCGTCTCGTCGTCTTTATTGCTCTGAGCTTACACTTGGCCAGTCTTTGAAAGTAAGAGGTGTGAACTCTCAAACTGATATAACGTGACCAGGAATATTTTCCTGAGAGCTGGTTTGTAAGGCAGCGTGGCTCAGCTGTGTCCGCCTGAGGGCCAGCACCTACATTGTGAGCCCCAGCTGGGGGGTGAGCGCATCTTCAGATCCAGCGGCCTGCCTAGGAGAGTCCCGTGGCCAGCTGTGGGCACAGGCCTGTTCTCGGGGTCTGAGGGACCCTCCTACCCCCCACCGCCTGTAGAGGGCGTGGGCCTGTTCTCAGGGTCTGAGGGACCCCACCTCTGCCTGTGGAGGGCGTAGGCCTGTTCTTGGGGTCTGAGGGACCCCCCCCCCGGCCTGTGGAGTGCGTGGGCCTGTTCTCAGGGTCTGAGGGGGCTCCCCCTCTGCCTGCGGAGGGAGAAGGCCTGTTCTCCTTGGGGTCTGAGGGACCCACCTCTGCCTGTGGAGGGAGAAGGCCTCTGTCCGTTGAGTCTTCCGTGTGTTCTTAGGAGTCAGTTTGCTGGTCCCAGAAGGCGAGCTTCAAAAGGAGGTAATTTATCATCTTCGAGTAGAACCCACGCGGTGAGGACTGGCTGTGTCTCCCACTGACAGCGCCTTTAGGGTGAGGGCTCAGGGTCTCTTACAGGAGCACCCTCGCCCTCGGGGTGAGGGGCTCAGGGTCTCTTACAGGAGCACCCGCGCCCTCGGGGTGAGGGGCTCAGGGTCTCTTACAGGAGCACCCTCGCCCTAGGGGTGAGGGGCTCAGGGTCTCTTACAGGAGCACCCGCGCCCTCGGGGTGAGGGGCTCAGGGTCTCTTACAGGAGCACCCGCGCCCTCAGGGTGAGGGGCTCACGGTCTTTTACAGGACCACCCGCGCCCTCGGGGTGAGGGGCTCACAGTCTCTTACAGGACCACCCATGCCCTCGGGGTGAGGGGCTCACTGTCTCTTACTCTTGACACCATTGCACTGGGGACTGGGGTTTCAGCACAGGATCTTGGAGGGGGATGCAGACTTTGAGTCTGTGGTAATCTGTTACAAAGAAATAGGCGTTGCTTCTGTCTCTCCCCACTAGGGTCGTCATCTTGGCAGAAGTTGCCCAAGTACAGCTGGTCATTTTAAACCTGTTGTCTTAACAGAGGTTACATTGTAAGAACTTGGGTAAAACTTTTAAAGATATACCTTTCTTACAGTATTATTTTGATCTATATTATAATGCATTTAGCAAGCAGTTGTCTTTCCTAGCTCCCCTTTGAAAGGTTACAAATGATAAATATTCAGGGCCCAGCAGACCCAGACACAGAGAAGGCATTCAGGTATGTAATGAACTGTGCGCTGTTCACATACGACGCCATCCCATTTTGCCTCCATGTGAATCCTAATTACAAAAAAATTGAATTCTTGACCTCCAGGTGTCTGTGTGATGATGCTGGGTGTGACCGCGAGCTCTTCCCGAGCTGCACCCTCCGCCCCAGCTGTGCCCACCACTGTGGGCGCCTGTGCTCATGCCTGGCGGGCGCTCATTCCTCAGTGTGGAGACTGGGTTCAGGGCCACTGAGCACTCTCATCGAAACCAGGGAGTCTCTGGAGCTCGAGAGAAGCTGAAGGTCAGGTTTCTTTTCCATCCTGATCAGAAAGCAGAGGGCTGGCTCCCCGAGGGTGTTCCCCAGCTCTGCATGCTTCCCCTGGGAGCCCCCGCTCCTGGCCTGTGGCGTGAGGGGGTGAAATGGGCTTCCTCCATGTCCCTCTCGTGATAGAAACAGGCACACGTGGTCCGGTGGCCTTTAGCCTGGTTGGTCCCAGAAGAACGGGGGACTTGGGTGTCCTGCCCTGCGTCTTGTCCCCTTCCTGTCCCTGCCTTCCCTGGGCCTGCTTCGCCCTTGCCCCCATCACCTTCCTCCTGGGCAAACCCTGGGGCTAGATTCAGCACGGACGGGCAGATGGCAGCCCGTGTCTGGCAGCCCGAGTCGAAATTAACGCACTTTAGGAAACACTCCCAGAGGTGTCAGCTGGAGTGGATTGCTGTGACCGTGGCTTAGGGGAGGTTTTCTCTTGACTGTGCTCCGGGTCCCTGTGAACGCCTGACTTTCCAGTTGCAGTCTGACCGCCCCCCCCAACCCCCCAGCGCCGTCACCCAACATGCTTGAGTGACCAAAACCACCTTCACTGTAAGTGTCGTCGCTTTGTGGCCTTCTGTGTTTAAAGACAGGTTTTGCATCTCTGATGTGACATGGCAACGACTCAGCTCTGTCCTAGGCCATTTCCACCTGCCAGCCCGGGTCTAGACCTGGCGGTGGGTACTGGCTTGCACGTGAGCGTAATACAGATCCTGTGGAGGAGAGCGTCGGGGAGGTGCAGCAAGAGAGGCCCGGTCCCATGAGGCTGGGTGTGGCTTTGAGGTGGGCTTCTCGACAAAGAGGGGGAGTTTGAGCACCTGCAGGAGAGGGGACAGTGTGTGTGTGTGTGTGTGTCTGTCTGTCTGTCTGGCACACCTGTGCACAGATGTGGGAGGCTCCTGCTCCAGGGCCTGCCGAGGGCCTGA
Source organism: Antilocapra americana (assembly GCA_007570785.1). Lineage (NCBI taxonomy): Eukaryota > Metazoa > Chordata > Mammalia > Artiodactyla > Antilocapridae > Antilocapra > Antilocapra americana. The sequence continues at coordinate 8,389,429 of ML662454.1, forward strand.
GCTGGGCAGTGTGCAGGAGTCCAGGGAGCAGGAAGTGGCCGGGCTGCTGTGTGGGGCGGGAGGCTGGTGGCCTGGGTTCTGGACCTGGCAGGCCCAGCTCTAAGGACAGTGGGACACGCGGGGGGGAGGGAGGCACACACATCCATCGTCCTATGGGTGTTTGTCCAGCTGCTGCTTGTTCAGCATATCCAGGGCTTGAGAACAGGCCCTCGCAGCCTCCCCCCACCCCCACCCCCACCCAGGGACCAGTGCTGTGGGGCAGAGGGTGGACGTGGGGGCTGTGCCAGCCGGGGCCTCTGGTGTGTGTGACCTGGTGTCAGGAGAGCACTGGCCTTGGCCCTGATTGTGGGGGTGGGACGCCGGGGAGCCGGGATGAGGAGCAATTCGGGTTCAGTGCTGGACAGAGACGCGTGTCCTGCATCTGGTCACTGGGCTGTGGGGAGACGGGTGAGCTGCCGCCTAAAAGGAGGTGCCGTCGGCATCTCTGCGGGTTGAAAGCCGAGGCACTGGCCCTGGGTGGGGACGAGCCCTGGGCCTGCGGTGCCTGCCTGCGGCGAGGGTGGGGGGCGGGTTCCGTGCCCCACTGTTACGAGTCCAGGCTTGCTCTGCTTGCTGCACGACAGGCTGATAGTTGAGAGACAAGCTGGTGGGGCAGAGAAGAGCGGCTTTACACAGAAAGCCAGCAGGCAGAAGGTGGTGGGCTTGTGCCCCCCAAGGGGCCATCTTGCCAGAGTCAGAATTCCTACTGCTTTTATACTAAAAGGGGATGGAATAAAGTCAGATGCTTCCTTCTTCCCTTTGGGCCCCTGGAGTAATGTGTGAATTTCTTCCTTCTGGAGCCATTCACAGATGGTCAAGAGAATTCCTGTGAGCTAAACCAAGCTCACTTCGTGCTCATTACCTGGGAGCAGGCTTCTCAGAGATGGGCCATTATGGATAACTGAAGCCTGGAGGCAGCATCTCTTTAGTGATGAACATGTGATGGCATGCAGAGGTTCTCCTTCTGACCCTCGGTATCCCGGCTAGGGCGTCAGCACCCAGGGCACTCTCGGGTCTTGCCCGCCTTCTGGGTCTCTATCTCCTCCCCAGGATCCTGCTGTTGGTTCTGGAGGTGTACCTGGGTCTCTGGGTCATGTCAGTTCTCCTTCCCCCTGTCCACACAGGAGAAAGGGACATTCTGGGCCTGGTGTCCCTTGTTTAAAGCCAGATAGAAGGTGGAAAGGCCTCAGGGTTGCTGAGAAGGGAGGCAGAAAGTTGGTGCCCAGAGGCCAGGGAGGAAGGTGGCAAGGGCCTGACTCCAGCCTCCCTCGCCAGCCAGCCGGTGGGGGGATGGAATAGACAGTTCTGTCCTGGGAAGAGAGCCCCGTGGGCTGTGAGCACTGCAGAGAGGGAGCCTGGGTGGGAATCCTGGGCGTGGAGGACTGTGTCTGATCCAGGAGACAGTGGGTGTGGAGGGGCGGGGGCGGGGGCAGGGTGCTGCTGCCAGTCCACGTCCAAGTCTGGGGACACGGTGTCCTCAAGGGATGTCCAGGTTGCCTTCTGTGAGTCCCCCCTGCCCCCCAGCCGCTCGCTTCCTGTGAGAGGAGGGCTGATGGGAGGCCCTGGGCCCTCCTTTGAGAGGCCCCCCTCCCGGTAGACTTTCTGCCAGCGCAAAACCCGCTGTTGTGCGTTTGGAGTAAGACGAGTCTGTTTTTAGAGGTCAGGCTCCAAGGTGGGGGTGTGTCTCTGCCATCCTTCAGCGTTTGACCCAGTTTTCAGCGGAAGCTTTTCTCCGAGATAATGAGGGTTGTCCCTGGGATCTTCACGTTTGGACTCAAGTGTCTGCCACCCGGTCGTGGCTGAGGGTCCAGGAGTGACACTTGCGGAGCCCAGGGAGGGCAGGGAGGGGAGCGGAGGTGGGCCCTGTTGCTTAACGACATTTCCAGCCAGCACCTCTTCTTCTGAGAACCTGGCTGTGGCCTGGCCCTGTAGTGGGAGCACTTCGGTTTTCACGGTGGTGAAAACCACCAGCATCTCTGATGGCTACCATCTGCTTGGTGATGCTGGTCGGAGGCAGAAGGACTTCGCAAGCACCCTAGCAGACCTTTTCCCAGCCGTAACGTTTGCCGTGTCACCATCATCTGTTTTCAGAGGACTTGGGTAACTTTAATGAGAATTTCTGAAGCCACTGAAAGGTCACTATATCAGCTTCGGATTCTGTGTTTGAGCTCTCTTTCTGTTTGGGGATGAGGTCATGGTCTGTGTTTTACGGGACCTCTGTCACTTAGCACAAGTTGAGGAGCAGTTGAAGAACGCCCTGCATTTCCAGTGAGGAATCTGAGTCACGTGTGGCCCTCTTCTGCAGCTCCTTCAGCTCCTTGATGTCTACACTCACCTTCGAGATCTCTCTACTCGCGTCAGAGGTGATGGGAGGACAAAGCCCTGGGTCGGGGGGACACTGGCAGGCACTCTGGGAGCCAGCGGGGTCCTGTCCTTCCACCCCAGAGGCCGCGTGTCCAGGGTTTCACTGGAACCGCTGCTGGGGAATGGTCTCGGGAGCGGCTGTGGGGTGATGTGCAGCTCGAGGCTGGTGGCCTGGGCAGGGTCGGTGGAGGGGACAGAGCGGCGCCTGTGGGCCCTGGTCTTCCTCTGCTCTCGGGAAGACAGGTGGCGCTTTACTCAGCTCTCGTGGTGGCTCCCCGAACCGTGAGGGACGCTCAAGGAAGGAGCTGCACTCCTGAGAGATGCTGCATGCAGCGGGGGATGAACCTGGAGACAGCGGAGGGGGCGGGGCGAAGGGGCAGGGCAGGAGGGGGCGCGGGTGACACCTGCTGGCAGGTGGGCGGAGGGGGCTGGCAGGCCGGTTTCCCGCAACCACATCTGCGCACTGGGATCCGTCCACCTGTCACCTCTCGCAGGGGAGGAGGGTGAGGTCAGGCCAGGCATCAGCAGGGGTGTTGCCTGGGTTCACCTTGCCCCCACCCCCCCGTGCCGCCCACTTCTCAGTCCTCCCCGTCAGCATTAAAGTTGCGCAATATGACTAACTTCCACTGGCTTTGGGCTCTGCAAAGATCTGAGCGCTTGAAGCTTGTCCAGAAGAAAGCACTGTAAATATGTAAAATGTTACCAAACCTTCCGAGTAACTTGTGTGTGTGTGTGTGTGTGTGTGTGTGTGTGTGTGTTTCATGGAAAGATCCAGAATTTCCAAACAGTGACCCTGCTCATTTAAAAAACACTGATGATCAGCAGATGTGGTGTAAGTTAGTCTCTTACCTTTGTGTTTCGGGATCCCCTCTTCATGTCCCTCGCTTTGAGCCATCCTCAGTAAAATAAAGAGAGGAAGGAGGAGCATTTCCAGTAAGAAAAAGGATGGTCAGGCATTTCAGGGCTGTGCGCTCACTTCTAGTTGGCAGGGGTGGTTTTGTGAGCGCGCGGCCCTGAGATGGCTCCTTCTCTCCACCCCGTGCTTTGCTGGGCCGGTGAGGGGCGCTGTGTCCGCTTGTCAGGCTCTGAGATGAGCCTGTGTGTCCGCGGGCAGAGTCAGGCTTCTGAACTGGTGCCGGCCCCATCGTCCCAAGAACAGTAATGGGCACCAGCGGGGTTCCCTGTGCCTGTGGAAGGCATACACTTCAGTGGCCATTCTCTGGGCAGCAGCGACCCGAGCAAGCTGGCTCCATCCCTGCCCGGCAGCGCACGCACCTGCCAGGAGCCAGCGCCACGGCCCTGACCGTCTGTGGGCTTCGAGGGTGAGCATTTGCAGTCAGGTGTCAGGGTCCATCATGAGGAGGACCCCTGGGCTGCAGTTCTCGGGGCGCTGGGCCAGGCATGTGGCTGCAGCTGTGGGGCGCTGCGTCTGTAGGAAGTTGGGTCAGAGAAGGGTAGAGCTCTCCGGGATCTGCAGCGGGCCTGCTGGAGGGTGAGGCCTCAGAGCAGCTCCACCCCACAGAGCTCCAGGGTTGGCGGTCAGGAGGGGGCCCTGGCCGGCCCCGACTTGCTCCCTGCCTGGCGCCAGCGTAGGGGCTATGGGGCGAGAGGCAGGCAGCCTGGGTGTGTCCCTATGGCTGCTCAGTGGAGGGTGGCAGCAGTGACCCCAGTGCCACCCATGGGCCCTGCTGGACAGACTCGGGGAGTCAGGATGGTGCTGGGGCCGCGTGGAGTCCAGCTAGGGCTGTGAACGTCCCCAGCGGTCTCAGGAGTAAGGACAAGGGTGGTCCCAGCAGAGCCGGGGGCGCAGGGCCTGGCTGGAGCTCTGGGGTGAGTGAGGTCGTGGGTGTGGACCTGTGCCTTTGGGGCTGCTTGGCTCCCCCTGGCTGGGTGTCGGGGTGACACAGGCCTGAGGAAGGGCCAGCAGGCCAGCTGGGGTGCGCAGGCAGGGCTCTGGGCTGGGAAGCCACAGAAGGGTCACTGCCAGTTGGAGGCAGTGGGGGCCCAGAGGGATGAGGGTTCTGGCCCACTCGGGGGTCAAGCTCCCCGGACCCCTGGTACCGCATCACTTACGAGACTCCTTGCAGAGCCTGTCCTCCCGCAGCGTCCAGACCCTTGGACCGGGAAGGCCCGCAGGAAGTGCCCCGGCAGCTGCGTGGTTGTCATGGAGCAGGTTGTGGCCGGTGCCTCCGGAGCTGAGATGGGGCACGTGGTAGGCGGCGTCCCAGCTTTGTGGGCCGTGCGGGCCCTTCTCAGGCCCTTCCCATCTCCCGTGTGTCTCCTTTAAAAGCAGCCCTGTCCTCTGGTGGTCCCCCAAGACAGGCAGCGCCCCCCCCGCCTGGGTCGGTAGCTGTGGCAGGGGCACCAGGACGAGGCACTGGGGGTCGGGAGCTGCCTGCCTTGCAGCGATGGGCCGGCTGCTGGTGGTCCTCCTGGAGGCCGCTGTGCACGCCCACACTGTCTCACGTCTGGGACAGCAGCACGCGGGAGTTGCCTCACCGGCCCGGAGAGCCACCTCCTGGAACCTTCTGCTGCCTTGCAGGTGCCCCATGGGTTTAGCGCAGGCTTAAGAAGCTCTGCACACCAGGGGCCCCTGACGTGCTCCGTTCCCCTGCCCTTTGGTGTACTGAGGGGAAGGGGACGCCCATGTCCTGCCCCACTGGCTCTGCCGTCTTCTGGAGTCGGACATGCGGTGCCTGCTGGCTCTCTGAGAGGTGGCCCGGGCCACTGTGTGCGGGTCTGACGGTGAGACGGGGTGTGATGTGCTGGGCAGGGACCGCCTTAGCGCTCACAGGGCCCTTTCCTCCTGCCGCCGCTGCCCGGGAGTGGCTGGCTTCTATAGGGGGGAAGCCCACAGGATGTTCTCAGGGTGGTGCGATGGGGTCGTTCCCCAAGGGAACCCAGGTTTCCCGGAAGGCAGGGCCCTGGCCTGTGAACTGTCTCAGGAGCCGAGTGAAGGTCTGTGACTCCACTGTGGGGGCTCAGGACAGGTCCACCCGGTCGGTCCCGAGCCTGCAGTCACACCCACCAGGCGCTGGAGGGCCTGGCCCACCTCCTGTCTCCTCTGCGCCCCCGGAGCCCAGGACAGGCGTGCTTCCTGCCTGTGCCCGGTGGTGCTCACGGCTTGTCCCCCCGCTACCCTGCTCCTGCGGAGGCATCTCCCCACCAGCTCTTGGGCATCTCAGGGTGCAGGGCTCCCACTGCTGGGGACCCGCTGGTCTGCCCTTTGTTGCTCACTGCAGGCTCCTTCTGCTCCTGTGGAACCTGCAGGCCAGGGCTGGTGAGGAAGCATGGTGGGCACCTCCCTGGGCCCTGGTGGGCCGTCCGGGTTTCACCAGCTCAGCCGGATCCTGCCTCATCCATCCTGCTGAGCTCTTGTAAGCTGATGGAATTTTCTGAAAATAGCCTTGGATTCCGAGTCACCGCGCCCCACGGAGGCCTCCTCCCCTGCAGCTGCGGATCAGACCGTGTCCCTGGCTGGGCTTTGCTTGGGCTGACAAAGGCTCTAATCTCCTCTGAGCCCGTGAGGCCTGGACTCCTGCCCCCACTGTGGTCCACACCCTGCGCGGACTTGCCAGCCCCAAGTGTGCTCTTGCCACCCATTTGCCCGATTATATCTATCTCATTAAGTGCCTTCAGATCAAGTGTTACATGTAAAAGACAGGCTGGCGTCAGATGGGCCTCCGAGACACAGCTCACAGCACACATCTCTTTCAGAGTGCCGGGCCGTCCCCAAGCCAGGAGGCTGCAGCTGGCTTTGGACTGGTGCAAAGGAGCCCTGTGAGCCGGCGGTGGGCAGTTAGGTCCCTAGGCCTCGGTCTCCTCATCTGAGAATGCGGGGCCTAGCGGGGAGTTGCCTGCGCCAGGTCGTCCATGGGTCTGAACCTGCGGTGAAGACTGGGCTCATAGGAGGTGGCCCTGCCCGCGGGGTGTGGGATGGGGAGGGGAGCTCCCGGTCACCGTAGTGGAGCAGTAACTCTGGTAGTTACACTGTGGGGCCTGACTTCAGGTTAGCTTTGAAAACAGAGATAAAAGAAGAACACCTTGGTGGTCATTGCAGCGTTTTCCTTCTAAAGATCGGGTTTTCCTTCTTAAAAGCACCTTGGTTTCTTTGATAGCCGGTGGATATGTCTTGAATGCTCAGCTGAGATCCATACAGATATGGAAATCCTCAGAGTTTCAGAGCCAATTTGTGTGTCTCGATGGGTGTACCTCCAGCGTTTCTCATTTAGCACTGTTTACCTTCCATTTCATCTGCTTCTGAGTTCCGATAACGCCTACCGTGTTCCTTGGACCGAGAGCGCACCTGACAGTACTCTGCGGCCCTGCGCATCGCTTGGTGGGTGGTGTCGGCAGGCACCTCCCGGTGCCTTCCTGGTCTTCCTCAGGACGGTTCTGGTGTTTGTGTCTTTCATTCAGTAAGGGGCTTCGGACTTGCCTTGTGCCCCTTGTTGGTGGAATACTTCCTACCAGATGCGGTCTGATTTCAGAATCTCTGGCCTCTGTCCCTGGTCTGGAGGGGGCCCTCCACGTGCCTCGACTGGTCCCCAGGCCTTTCCTGGTCTGGCCCTCGGAGGCTTTAGCCCTCATGTCTCTCGGCGTTAGCTCACCTCGTGTCCCACATGGGAGCGTTGGCCATGCTCCGCGCTCCGAGGCCCCCAGGCCTGCGGTCCTGCTCAGAGCGCCTCTGTGTCCACTCCCATGTGCCCCCACCTTCCTGGGGACACAGGTTAGGTTGTTCCTGTCCTAGCAGCTCCCTCTGGCTCCTTCCTTCAGCACCTCGCCTGGGCTCCCAAGGCTGATCCTGACCTTGTGTTATCTAACCACTTGATGATGCTTTGCATCCTGTGGGCTGTGTCTGGCTGACTGGGCTCCGTGTCCCAGTTTCCCAGTCTCCTCCTCTGGGCTTCTGACCGGACCACTGGCCTCCAGCCTCAAGTGCACTTGGCGAGGGTGGGCAGGGTGTGCCCACCCTCTCCCCAGCCCCCCTAGTGCAGCTGCTCTGTGGCTGTGGTCCACAGACCCCGGTCCTCCATGCCCTTAGCCCTTAAAGTAGGCCCATGTCTCCACTGCCTCTGACAGGGAGAAGGACATTTTCTGAGGCTTCCACCCGCTGACCCCAAAGGCCACGGGGCAGTGGGCCTTTTACCTCCTGTTGTGTGTCCGCCCCGTGGGAACGGCCTGTCCGCGTGGCTCTGCAGGCCTGGTGCCCCGTCTGTGGCCTGGCCCCCAGTGCTCCAGTCTAACGGGGACACGGGGCGCTTTGGGTTCAGTGAGCCCTGGGCGCCAGGGTGTGGCCCTCTGCCCAGCGTGTGAAGAGCAGCAGGAGGTTCCTGAGACCGATGGGGGCGGGGTACCTTATTACACAGCTGCCCGGTGCTGCGGGGTCCTGACTGCGGGGCATCCAGCCGCGCTCCCATCAGCGGGCCCGTGTCTGAAACCGGCCCAGCCCAGGCCTGGGTAAAGGATTGTGACTTCAGTGTGGTGACTCCCCTTGGCCTCCTGCTCATTCACGCCTGTTTCCCCTGGTATTTGCGTGGACGCGTGTCTCTGTGTGGGGGCCAGCGATACGGGGCAGAGGGCCATCTGTTCAGTCCTTGTAGTACATCTCCTGTTGTCTGTTGGCCAGTTGGCCTTCCTTGGCTGGTACCCTGGCCTTGTTGGTCATTAGGATAATTGCTTCCCCCTGGCTTCTGGCAGTTACCTACCACCCCAGGCCACTCTTGCTTTGGGGCCAGGTTTAACTGCTGGGGTCAGAAAGTGGTCACACAACCTGTTACTAACAAGCCGTGCTTCCTGACAGCTTCTCCTGAAGAGTAGGGTTGCTGGGTCACCTCGTACGTGGACGGTCAACTGCCAAAATGTTTTCCAGAATGTTTGAATTATTTTACATTCTTTCCAGCAATACTTGAGGGGTACAGTTGCTTTACATTGAATTTTAGCCTTTCTAGCAGGTATGTAGTATATCTTATTTTGGTTTTATTTTGCATTTCTCCAGTTACTGCTGATGTTGAGCATCTTTTCTGGTGCATATTGACCATTCACATGTTTTCTTTTGTGAAATGTCTGATTCAGTCTTCTGCCTGCTTTTGAAAATTGGATTGTCTTATTATTAAATTGTAGAAATTCTTTATATGTATTAGATACAAGCCCTTTATCAGGATACAGATATATGTATTCTGAATATTGTCTCCCAAGTTCTGCTTTATTTTTAAAGCCGAGTCTTTCCAAGAGCAGCAGTTTTAAATTTCGATAAAGTCCAATGTCTTTTGGTGCATGAAGTTCTTATTTATGAAGTAGCCTGTTATCGGTCTTTTTTTTTGTCGTTTGTGGTTTTTCTGCCTCAATTAAGATGTCTTTGCTTATTCCAGAGTTAGGATATTCTACTGTGTATTCTAGGAAGATTTGTGTGGTTTTATCTTACTCGTTTAGATCTCCAGTCTATCTGGAGTTAGTTTTTGGATGTGTTGTGAAGTAGAATGCAGTTCATTTTTTTTTTTTTTCCTTCACGTGGATACATAACTGCTCCAGCATCTTTTATTGAAAAGACCATCCTTTGTCCACTCCAGTAAGTATCATTTTGTCACTTTGTTTTAAATCAGGTGACCATCTCTGTGAAATCTATTTCTGAATTCCATTTTCTTTCTCTGGGCTGTTTATCTAACTGGTATCAGCAGTAAATTAATACCAGATTATAAACCATCCAGTTTTGTTTTTCTGCCTGACTGTCTTGTCCATCTGGGTAGTTGACATTTCCATGTAAGTTTTGGCATTTCTTCCAAAAAAACAGAAAAAAAGAGCCAACCAGAACTTTGAGGATTCAGGGCTCTTTACAGAAGAGAAGTTTCCCATCTATGAACATGGTATGCCCCTCCCATTAGTGAGGCCTTTGCTCTGATAGCAGTGTTCTGCATTTTGTACCTCTTTCGTTTGAGATATTATTGTATATTTCATTTTTTAATTAGATTGTTAATAGTTTTTCAAGTTTTGTTTTTAAAAAATCTTTGTGAATCTATAGATACCAATTGAATTTTGTATATCTCTTTGTGTCTAGCAGTTTTGCTGATTTCCCTTTGTATTTTTACTGTCTATATGTGTAGATTCTAAGGTTTTTACACATATAATCATTAGCAAATAATAGTACTTTTATTCTTTTCTTGTGCTTACAGCTTTTTTTCTTGCCATGCTGAAGTAGTTAGGACCTCCAATGTGATGTTAACTAGAGGTGGTCGCGCAGAGTATTCTCATCTCGCTCCCCTTCTCAAGGGGGAAGCATTTCACGTCTCACCCCCAGCAGTTAGGTTTGCCGGGTGAGCAGGCAGCTGTGGGAAGAGCTCCCTTCCTGACACTGGAGCAGAGCTCCCACAGGGACTGTCCCTGGGGAGCTCAGCACTCGTCGCTCCTCCCGCGCACCAGCCGCCTTTGCCGTCAGCTGCCGCCGTGCTGTGCACTACACTCCTCGCGCACACAGCCAGCGTTCCCTTCTCAGGTCGCTAGTCCCACCACTTTTCAGGGTAGCACTTTCTTTTTCTGTCACTTAGGAAGATTGACATGATCTGTGCCTCTGCTGGGTGAATGTTTTGGGCCTTTGCCGCTGCCTTCCAGCTCAGAGTTACCAGCTGTCTCTTTGGTTAGTTTCTCTCTTTTCAGGAGTTCCCTTGCCAGCCCCAGGAGCTCTACAATGAGACTATGGAACTTAAAATCTCAGCAAAGTAATCCATTTCGCTTGTAGACAGAAACTGTCATGCTCTGCTTTGTATGGTTAAAAGTGGACGTGTTTACACTGAGTTTGTATGTTACATCCACGATTCTTTAAGCTGCAGTTCTCTGCTCTGTCAGACCCAGTCAGGTATGCGATCAGAGCGCTGAGATTGGGATCAGAGAGATGTGGCTGAAGTCCTGATCCTCCTGCTGACCGTTTGATCGTGGGTGATAATGGTGTTTTGATAATAGCACGCAGGGGGCCAGGCATTTCCCATGTGGTTACTGCTGTCGGGTTCTTGGTTGATTAGTTTGATGTTTAGATTGAAGGACCGTTGCATGTAGTCAGAAGTGGGACATTTTCTAATGTATGGTAAGGTCCTTGTTTTTTCCCCCTTAATTTTTGTGTAGGAATTATGCTCATGAGGCAGTCTCTCCTTTTCTGCAATTATTTCATGTTAATTGATACCAGTTACTGATTTAATGTTGAAGCCTGGTCGCTGTTTTATTACCATGTATTAAAGACCAGCCGTCTTTAAAGGGGAAGGTGTTTGGCACATGTGCTGTTCAGAACCAAACAGCAGATTTTAGAGGAGTTTATATTTAGGAATTTGTGGTTCAGCTTTTGATCATATAATGTTAAATCTGTTTCTTCTGTCTCATTTGTGTCTTTTCATCTTATTTTGTGTCTCACTGCAAAAATCTGTTCACAAAAGAGAACTTGTGTAGAGGGCAGAGACCTGGAGCCGGCGCGTTCCTTGCGAAGAGGGGAGCCGCCTCTCTGTCCACAAAGTGGTCTTGCATCGAGGCCGGACACTGGGCTGCTCTCTGCCAGGGCTTGGCCTGTGGTTCCCAGGCCATGCTCATGGCCTCAGTGGACAGGGGGCCTGCCCCCCCACTGGCACCACCTAGCACATATGTGTGAACACCACACACGTGCTCCCCCACCCCCGAGCCTGACACGCTCACAGGGCTTCCAGGGAAGGTGTGTTTAATGGGGCCCTTAGACAGACCCTCTGCACCCACAGTGATTATAGCTTTAGCTGCAGCCCACCCCACTCCCTGCCCCGTCTCCCTCCTTGTTTGAAGAACTATTGAAGAAGAACAGGAGGAAATCGATTTGGAGGAAATGAAATTTTCTTCGGCAGCAGCATGACGTGGGAGCAGGGGAGCAGGGGCTTGAGATGCGCAGCTGGTGCAGTTTCTCGGGGCAGGGGTGCGGGCTGGGGGCAGCATGCTCTGCTTACGTCTCCCTCATCCTGTCCTGCAGCTGCAGACAGCAAAGTGGTGACCTGCGCCGCCGTGTGGAGGATGCCCACGGAGCTGGAGCCCGGTGGCCAGGAGTCCCCCGAGGACGCTGCAAGCCCCGCACACGCCCTGGAGCTGCTCTGTCACCTGGAGCCCGCGGCCCGCGGCAGCACCGCCTGGTAGGCCCCGCCCCGCGCCCCGCTGCAGAGGTGCTCCGCCGTGCTCAGAGGAGGCCTGAGTAGCTTGCCTTCGCTCTGTGTAGTGCCAGCTGTTCTCCAGACGACACGTCTCTGAGGGCCCTGCTGCACACACTCTGAGCGGAGCTGTGTCCAGGGCCTTTCCTGCTAACGTCAGTCCTGCTGGTATCTGCCGGGAGGACGGTCAGGCACCAGCCGGCCCTGAAGCGCTCCAGTGCTTTCTGCCTCACAAGCGCACGTCTGCTCAGCCATCCTGTGCACACACTGACCTCTCTGTCGCCTTGGGCTCAAGGCTGTTGGTGTCACCCCTGTGCGGGTCACACTGTGTCCCAAGTCCTTGAAGCCTTCGTCCTGAATTTATTTCCCCAAATGTCCTGTGCAACGTCAGGACAAGGAGGCGCCACCAGCCTCCCTCAGGGGTTCCCCGACGCGTGGCTGAATGTGTACGTGGTGACGGGGTGGCTGTGCCTCTGGGGTGACACACAGACTGACCTCAGAACATGCCCAGCTCACCCCTCAAGAAGCTGCGTTTCCTAGACATAGCCGAGGGAGCGTGCCCTTGTGATGGGGGTGCACGTTAGGGCAGGAGTTGTCCTTGACATAGCGCACCCCCGAGCGTGCGTGCGTGCACTGCCCCTTCTTAGCCACCCCTGCCAGGTAAGCACGTCTAGTCCAGTGGGTGACTGTTCAGCACTGCCACACACCCTGCCGGGCTCCAGGGTGAAGGGCCCAGGGACTTGGCCTCGAGGAGTCGCGCTCTGTCTGGAGGGGGCCGTGGTGTCAGCATCTACCCGGGACCCGGCGGGTGGGGGCCAGGCTGGAGTCATGAGCCCTGTGCATAGGCTCTGAGGGGACAGACACTCACAGAGGAATTGGCGAGGGCGTCTCTGAGGAGATGACGTCTGGAGCTGGGGCTGATCCTGGTCTCCCCCGTCTGTGCATCTCGGGGTGGAGGTAGAGAGTGGAGCTGCGGGTCTGGGAGGCCTGTTGGCCTGGGAGCAGGGGAGGGGTGTCAGCACGCACCGGGCCGCGCGGATCTCTCCTGCCCAGGGGATGAGCCATCTGTGCAGCAGGAGTGTGAGGGCTTGTCCTGTCCCCCAAGGCAGAGCTGCCCTGCACCCCACAGACAGCTGTTTGGAGGCACGTCTTAGATGGCAGCCCCGTCTCCCTAGCAAGTTTTGCACGTGTGTGTGTGGTTCTGCTCGAGGAGGACCCGGGGGGATGGACAGTCCGTGGACACGTCCCCGTGGAAGCGCCTCTGGGTCCCCGGCATTGGGCTGCTGTGAGCCAACTCTGAACAGTCCGTGTGCACCCGGGGCTCTGCTCCCCTGCCCGGCGCCCCGGGGCAGCTGCTAGCCCAGGCGGCGCCCTGTCTGTTTTGTGGAAGCAGGGGCTGTGCCTACAGTGTTTGTGGGTCCCATCTGGGCACCCTCGCTGGCGTGTGGGGCGGCGTGCACCTTCTCTGGGGTGTCTTCAGTGCAGTCAGTTTCCTCCTGACACACGAACTTGAGTCCGGAGAGGCGTGGGAGTGAAGGATGCTGCTGGTGGTCACACGCGTGGCCAGCGGTGGTTCCGACCCCTTGTTTTCCCTTCTGACTTGTTATCTTTGCTGAGAGCAGATCTAGGAGTGCGGCTCCCAGCCATCCTGATTAGCCACTGCTGCCCGTGGGGGCATCCAGGAGCACTGCACAGTCCCAAGGCCTCAGAGCGTGGCTGTGTCCACTGGCTGAGGTGCGCGCTCCTGTCTTTAGGGCCACTGAGCTTGTTCTGTCCCGAGCAGCCGGGACTCCGGGCAGATGGCCCCCTCATCTCCACCGCAACAGGCAGGGTCAGGCAGTGCCCAGCGGCCAACGCTCATGTCCTGAGCCCCCTCCAGGGAGCGGCCCAGGGCTGAAGGGGGACATTCTAGAGGGCCTGTGGCTCTGTGTGCTTGGTGGGACCGAGCATTGACGTGTCCCATGTGGGCCCCGTCTCTTGTGCTCACCTGTCCCTAGTGGCTGTAGGGTCACTGGAAAGTCACCAGTTTCTCTAGAGCAGGTCTCCATTCCTGCAAAGGAGGTGATGTTTCTGGTCGTGGTGGGGCCCCTGGATTTGTGGTACTGTCTGTAAGTGAGGCAGTGAAGGGGCTAGCATAACGTATCCCCCAGATGCCTCGGGGCCTGACTCCTTGCCTCTGCCTGTGGGGACACAGGTCCTGACGTGGCCTGAATGGGCCACCCGGGGACCTGCAGCCCGCGACTCCTGTGGCCTCAGTGTCGCCTCCTCCGAGAGGCTCTTCCTGATGGTTCTCTCCAGATGACCCCTGCTCACCCTCACTCAGGCCTTTCTGTCGTTTGGCATGATTTCATCTTTTGTCGCAGTCGTCACCACTGCCTGGCGCGCCACTGCGCTCTTGCTCCCGTGGCTTTCTCTGTAGACTGAGCTGCTTTCCTGGAGGGGCCTTCAGCACCAAGGACAGCGCCTGGTGCTGCGGGAGAAAAAGGAGCGACTTCAACACCAAGGACAGCGCCTGACGCACGGCTGCTCTGGTGCTGCGGGAGAGAAGAAGAGAATTCAGCACCAAGGACAGCCTGGCCTGGCGCACGGCTGCTCCGCGTGCTGCGGGAGAAAGGGAGCGACTTCAGCACCAAGGATAGCCCCTGGTGCTGTGGGAGAGAAGGAGCGAATTGGGGTCTCTTGGGGCCACAGTGATGACGCTGAGTCCTGACCTAACCTGGGCCCTGGTGGCAGGGTTTACACACATCACCTCGTGTGTTTCTCACAGTGACCTTGTAAGTGGGAACCACTGCAGACCCACTGAGTTCCCTGGAGCCCCTGCAGCCCACCCGTTCCCCGTTCATCCCAGTGCCTCTTGGAGCCCCATGATGGGGAGGTGTTTGGGAATGTGGCAGGCAAGAGCAGGAAGGGGTGGGGGTCTCCTTCAGCTCCCGTGAGGTCTTGGCCGTATCGTGGTTGCTGTTGGTTGGAGCGCTGAGGAGCCTCCACAGAGTGACTGCAGTCCTGCATCTCCTCCCGATGCTGGAGAGGCTCTTGGACTGCTGAGGGGGCGCACCTTGCCTGTGGACTGGTCCCCCCGCTGAGCTGGGGAAGAGTCTGGGGGGTGGGAGCAGGGCTGCTTCGCTGGCGGTGTACAGGGACCATGCACACAGATCATGGAGTCCCATGGGCAGTGAGCATCTGCTTAAAGGAGGCGTCACTGAGATCAGAGCCCAGCAGCTTTGGGGATGGAGTGCAGTTATAACAGTCGGCTGCAGCCCCCTCCCTATGCGCCCTGCTCCCCCCTGGAGTGGAGGGGCTGAGACGGCTGGGGAGCCTCACCCCAGGCTCATGCCAGGTCTCCCTCAGGTCCTCCCAGATGCTCCTGGCCCTCGATGGGGGACCACTGGCTTCTGCTTTCTGCGCCAGCTTTTAGGGGAAGGTCCCTCTTCGGTCTAGGCGGAGGCAAACGTCATGCTGACATGCCAGCCCGGATGAGGGTCGGGGATCCCGGGAGGTGGCATCCCTGTTACCGCCCTCATAGGAGAAGGAGAAAGGCACAGGTGTTGGGGTTGAGTGTGGAGGGGATCAAGGAGGAAAGCTTGTGTGGGTCCCTGAGCACTTGGGGCGGCTTGGCCAGAAGAAGGGACGTGGCCTCATCTCTGGTTTTGTGCCTCTCCGTTTCAGTCCACGTGATGGAGGAGTGTGCAATGGTTCAGGTGGATGGTACACGAAGTGAATTCAAAGCTGTCCTTAATATCTTCCAAAGCTGTCTCAGAGGATAAGTAGAGAAGATGTTTGAAGTTTTAAGAGAGCCGACAGTGTGACTGCTGTCAGTGAGGGTGGAAAGGTCTCTGTGGTTAAGACAGCATCGTCACGGGAGACTTAGCGGTTTGGATAAGATCCGTGGGTGTCTTCCTCCTCTCACCCTATCTGGATGTCCTTAGGTATAAAGCTGATAAACTGGAGCCCAGAAGTCACTCTCCTCGTTCCTGGCTCACTGCTGGAATGGTCTCTGAGCTTTGAGAAAAGTCTGGAAAGATGCCTGTGTGTGTATATTACGTCACTTTAGTTGTGTCCGACTCTTCATGGCCTCATGGACTGTAGCCCACCAGGGTCCTCTGTCCATGGGATTCTCCAGGCAGAAATACTGGCGTGGGTTGCCATGCCCTCCTCCAGGGGGTCTTCCTGACCGAGGATTGAACCTGCGTCTCTTATGTCTCCTGCATTGGCAGGCAGGTTCTTCACCTCTAGTGACCCCGGGAGGCCTTGCAGCCCTTACTTTGTGCAGGAAAGGACAGTCGGGTGCCTCACAGGACGCTGTAAACATGCCTCCCCTTTTACCATGGCTGACATCTCGTCAAACATGATGGTTGTCAGAGCTGCCCTGCGCAAGGAGGACAGGATGGGAGCCCCAGGGTGTGGTGTCCATCGGTTCCACGTCCACCCTGTGTTGTGATGGGGCCTCAGATGAGCCCACCTGGGGGCTTCTGGGGAGGGCAGGTCGTGCCACCCGCATACCATCCGTGGCTGGACTCCTAGTGTGAGGGCGTCTTTCTGTTGAGCCCTACACGTGGGTGATGGAGCAGTAAGTCTGTGCAGGCGAGCGGTGTTAGAATAAACACAGACCTTCAATAAGTAACTCACTGGTGCCCAAAGCCACACACCTGTCTGCTGTCAGGAAGGGGTTCCTGGCTGGACGTGAGTGATCGTGTCGCCGCAAGTGTCCGCGTGTCACGGCTGCAGGAAACCTCGTATCTATAGATTTGATCAAAGCGGGCTTCCTGACTTAATGGTGTGACTCTTAAAGTGGTCTTTTTTTTTTTAATCTTTGTAGCATTTATGAAAAGCTAATTTACATTCTACTGTGAATTTTTGAGCAGAAAAAAATTAATCAGGTTGCCTGATTAATACAAGTCTGTGTATTTTAAGAGATATATAAATTGAGAAGATAATGTATTACGTTCTTCTTGTAAAAGGTTTTCAAAACTTGACTGGTAACCACTGATATGATCACCAGTGACTTAACAGATGTGTTTCTTACTTAAGGTTTTCCTTTTCAGTAAAGTAACACACGGGAGCGTTTCGGAGTGCTTCTGGAACGAGCGGCCCTCGCCTGGCTCTGTGCGCCCTGTCTTCAGCTCTGTGGCATGCGGTGGTGGCCATCTCCATGTCTCGTATTCTGTGGTCTCCATCCTTTTAGCGGCAGCCCCCCTGCCCGCCAGAAGGGGCTGCAGGGGACAGGTCGGAGAGGTGAATGATGTGGGTTAAAATTGATCATGGCTCAGTTGGTAAGGAGTCTGCCTGCAGTGCAGGAGACCCGTCTTCAATCCCTGGGCCAGGGAGACCCCCTGGAGAAGGAAAGGGCAACCCACTCCAGTATTCCCGTCTGGAGAATCCCACATGTAGAGGAGCCTGGTGGGCTTCAGTCCATGGGGTCGCAAGAGTTGGACACGACTTAGCGACTAATCCATCACCAGAAGTAATCTTACATCGTGGTTGCTTTAAGAGTTCCTTGGTGTCCTTAGAGGGTCCTTACCCCAGGGTCAAAATCTAGCATGTGGATCACTCATTTTGGAACCGCTTGTCTGAGGAAGAGAAGTGAGTTTTGTTTGATGACTTGCAGCCTGTGAGAACAGGACCCTCATTCCTGCTGTTATCGTCTTTGTTAACTGCGCACAGAGCTTTCGTTTCTCTCACTTGGGCTTATTTGCAGAGACGGCCCTTTCCTTGTTTCTCTCTCAGTGATAATGAAGGGGTGCGGTGTACATATATTAGGTGCGTGCTCTCTGGCTCCTGACTTGTTAATAGTTTTATGTTGCTCACATCTATGGAGAGAGTGAAAAAGTAGAAATGTGGATGACTTTTATGAACAATGAAATAAACTTCCTAGTTTGGAGTAGCAAGTGTGGCAGAAGCTCTGCGTTATTTTCCTGTGTTTATAGCGCTAGTTCCCTGGTGATGGTGCGTGATGCAGTAGAATTTCCTTTTTTATTGCACTTTGCATGCCCTGCTTATTCCAGTCTGTCTTGATCACGGGGGTTGCTCCCTGTAAACCCACCGCATTTACTTCAGATGCGTCACCCCTGGGTGGTCAGTAGACAGCAGCTCTGCTCAGCGGCTGGGCCCCGAGTGAGAGGGGGCGTCGCCCCTGGGGACAGTGCTGCCTGTGGGCACCTCAGGCCTGCTCTTCTCTAGCAAGGACCCTGATCACCTGGCCGTGAGGACTGTCTGGAGAAGGGCACACACACGCACACGCACACACACAGACATACACTGGGTTTGTTGCTTCCATGGGGGCAGAAGTTGTAGGACAAAGGGGAGATGCCCGGGAGGAGCTCAGGGAGAGGACGTGGGGGCCGGAGCCGGGGTGAGGCTGGCAGGCGGGGGCGGGGTTTGGGGGGGTGTCTTCAGTGGTGGCTGTGCAGGACGGTCCGCATGCCAGGACTGTGGTCGCCCTGCTCAGTGGCCTGAAAAGCATGCTGGTTCTACCTTCTGCTCCTCAGACCTGGTTCCCGTGATGCAGCTTCTGTGTGCGCCTGTGGGGTTTGGTTTCTTCTTATAGTCTTCAACAGTGAGCTGTACCGAGTCACCCACCACGTCAGGTTTGGCAGACGCACGTCCTAACTGCAGCCTCCCCCAGAAGTGCCGGGTGCCGGCCCCTTTCTCGTCTGCTGGGGTGTCTCTCCAGGCCCTGTGTGGGAGCCGGGCCTGCAGCAGCAGTGAGAACATGTCCCAGACCCGGAATGGTGTGTTTACCTGTCCTTCTGTGCCCTCTCCACTGCCTCACACTGGGGTTAGATGGAGCCCAGGTCTCCAGCGCATAGGCGTTCTCTCCATCCCGGGGTGGTTGGTGGCTTTCTCCTTAGTCTCGTCTCTTTCACAGGAAGTTAACGAACTGTTATTGACATGATTTGTCTCAGTTTTCTGAGGTACCTGGATTTCTCTTTTGCTTTCCTACTTTGGGCATCTCTGGTCATCCAGTTGGGCTGCCCAGGGGGCACAGTGGTAAAGAATCCACCTGCAATGCGGGAGACTCTGGTTCAGTCCCTGGGTGGCTAAGGTCCCCTGGAGGAGGGCATGGCTACCCACTTCAGTCTTCTTGCCTGGAGAGTCCTATGGACAGAGGAGCCTGGCGGGCTGCAGTTCACAGGGTCGCACAGATTTGGACCCGACTGAGTGACTGAGCAGCAGGCAGTGTTGCGATAAAAGTTGTAACAGCTCGTTGACAGTCTTGAGGGGTCGTACCAGGGAGGTGCCCCCAGTCAGTGAGTCTCGTGTTCTGTGAGGAAGAGAGGCTGTGAGGGTCGTGTCGATGTCTTCAGTGGTCACGTGTGGGAGGGTGTGAAATGGAGCTCTCTTCATAAGCTCTGAAGAATTTCATTAGGGAAGACAGAAATTCACGCCTGTGGTCACACTGAAAAATTCTCGGTCTCTTCATGGTTTTATCGCACAGGCGATGTGATTTTTGTCTTGTTAGTTGTTCAGATGTGCATTGGTTCAGTTAGAATGGCTTTGGCTGCAGGTAACAGGAAACCGTGGCCCACGTAGGCTGAGACAGAGGACATGATCTGACGTCTCGGGCCAGGCGGGTGACCGGGCTGTGGCCCCACCCCCACCCTGCATTGCTTTCAGGGGCCGTGGAAGATGTGGGCGCCATCCACCTGGGCCCCTGCAGACCCAGCCCCCGGCAGGCCCCCTCGCATCTCAGCGGCCAGGGTCTGTCAGCTGTCTGTGCCTCAGGTCCTGGGAGAAGCCTCAGCAGTGCCTCAGCTCAGGTGCCCTGATGAAGCCTACAGCTGGGGGCCTGCAGGACACAAGAGGCAACTGCCCCCAGCTCTCGGGGCCGGAGAGCTGGGATTGGTGTGGGCGGCTCAGGGCCAGAGCGGGCTCTTTTCCCAGCTTGCAGGTGGCCACCTCCCACTGTGTGTTCACATGACCCACAGTGGAGATGCACAGACAGAGATGGCTAGGAAGAGAGTCAGAGAAGTAGAGAGACAGAGACACACGTAACAGAGACAGGGAGCTCGGGAGCTGGTGTCGGTCCCCACCAGGGCACTTACCCCGTCACAGGGCCCCATCCTCCTGACCCCAGTGAACCTCATCACTTTCTAGACCACCCCCCCGCCCCCTCAAGCACCAGGTGACTCTGGGGGAGGGATGTGGGCAGTCAGGCCTCAGGAGCGTGGCAGCTGCACGAGGTCACAGCTGCCTCCCCCTGCTGATGGGGGCTGGGCAGGGCCTTGCCGAGGGTTGTGTGTCTGACCTCCAGGCCTCGGGGTGGGCATCTCGTAACGCTGGGCTCTCTCCTTCCCGCAGTGTCACTTGGGAGCCCGCGGGAGACGGGAAGAGGGTCATCTCACTGGCCGACAACCACATCCTGCTGTGGGACTTGCAGGAAAGCGCCAGCCAGGCCACGGTGAGTAATTCAAGCCACATGGTTTCTGTCTCCTGTCTTCTTGATTAGATCCTTCAGGCCAATTCAGAATACAGACATCGGTTCATATATGTATAGAATCTCGACACTGATTGTGAAATCACTAAGAAACAGACTGGGTCATCGTCAGCCAGATGACTGACTGATTGTCTCTTTTGGGCAAAAAGATTCTGATGCGGGTCTCAGGGCTGTCTGCAAATATGGCACGGAACTTGGATGGTCACAAAACTCTCCCCTCGGCCATAAATTGCCCCAAATCGTAGTCTTCTGTTTCAGGTGTAAGTCTTTTTAATGAAGGGTTTAGGATATATTTGGTTAAGGTCACCTTTGAGAGGGAACAGTCATGACACAAAGGTTTCCTGGTCGTGAAAATGATTGTTGACTGTGACCTGGTGACCCCTCAGCCTCTCAGGATGTGCTCGTCGGGCGCATCCTCCTTTCTGTCCCCACGGTGTGCGTGCTGGCCGTCGTCCCCCCCTGCCAGGTGCCCGTGTGTCCCCTGAGGTCTCGCCCTGTGGCTCGGGGGCAGCTCTGCCTACACGGTCCCGACCAAGAGGTGGCATCTTCCCCGGCGGCCCGTTCACCCCCAGACCTGCTCAGTACTCTGCGCCAGCCTTCTCGGGAACCAGCCTGGCTTTGCACAGTCATCACTTTGAATAGTGTCTTTCTTAGACTAAATAGTCTACCCATTGGTATGTATTTTTTCACATATGATTCCTTAAAATGTCCTCGTATCAAATGTCTTGTGTTACATGCATTCATAGTTTCAGTGCATTTGTTTGTCGAAGCTGAAACTTTGGAGAGAAGATGAAGCGATTTGAAGCGATAAGGCCTCTAACGGGGCCCCACCGCTGCACCTGGGGGCAAGGGCTGGAGAGGTGCGCCTCTGGGAGGCCGGATCAGGGACCTGCCTTACCGTCTGTCCGCTCATGCCTGGGATGCATGCTCAGCTCTTCTGCCCCATGTCTTCACCCTCTGGGTTGACGTTGCGTATGTCCTGGTTGATTGTTAGTCGACACTTGGCCCAGAGGTCAGACTCGTCCCACTGTGGAGTGACCTATCCACATACAGAAACCCCACGACCAGGACCTCTCACAGGCTTCAATGGGAAGTTAAGAGTTGGTCAGTTTTCCTAGCACAGTCATAATCCTTCAGGAAGGAAATCACTGTCTTTATTAAAATTAAAAAAAAAAAAGACATCTCTCTATCTCGGAGCAGAAAGCAGATTTCTCCCAGATTGAGGCTCACGCGGGAACCTGAAGGAAGCTGGCACCTGACGTTGCCCCGTGGCCCCCTGAGCCCGGGTAGACGCCTCCACAGTTCCCCCATCCCTCTGCCTTCCAGAGGACTTGGCGAGGCGTCCAGACCAGAGTCCAGGGTGCTCCCTCCTGCCCCCTGCCCTGCCTGCGCTCAAGACGTTCCTCGAGACCGCCCTTGAGGACAGAAAGGGACTCGGCTGTTCTGTGAGGGGGCTGGGCCTCGCGGCAGCGCGGAGCAGTACGCTGGCCCTGGTCCAGGGATGCGCTGAGTGATTGAGCGGCCCCCCCCCACCCCCAGGCAGGCGACGCCCGGGGGGGTTAGGACTCCACTGCCCCGGGGCCCCCGCTTTGTGGGCCTGTCCAGTCATCAAAGTGTGAACAGCTCTGCAGACCCTCCATCGTCTCAAAATGATTTTACTGCAGGGTGATTAATCTGTAACTGATTTTCTGCAGGGACCAATTTCGTTTCTCTCCCCCTTTTTTTATCTGCTGTCAGCAGTTCTGTCGATACCACTTTGCGACCCCGGGGCCCGGAGTATTTAATACCGAAACCTTCCTATCGATTCTAGCCATCTTCACACCCGGCTCCTCAATTTTTGTCCTTATTGTTTGAGGATATTGCCTTCTGTGGTGAATCTAATCTTATGCTCACTGCATCATTACCTTTTGCAATTAAATCGGAGGCTCTCTGCCATTTGTAATCATTAGTGGAGCCCCGGGGAGGCCTGGAGGGGGTGCTCTGCGGGGCAGGACCCCCATGTGGGCTGAGGCGGTGCCCCCGTTTGGGTCTGCGTGTGCTCACGCCCAGGTTCTAAGGCTTGCACCTGCTGCGGGAAGAACTAGTTTCCGCGTGGCAGACCGCATGCAGGCCTGAGGGCGGAGCCCAGGGGAACACATCCTGGGAGGAAAAGAACAGGCTTCAAGGACGTGGTGTGCTTCCAGAAATCTCTCTTGCAGGGTTTAAAATGTGCCGTAGTAGGCTGCAGCCCAGGTAGGTGAGGAGTTGCTCCCTGTAGCTCTTCCCGCTGTGCCTGTGCCCAGGGTGGGCTCATGCCTGGGACAGAGGCTCAGGGTGCAGCCTAGGCTCCCTGCCTCATTGCCCTAACTCCCCTTCCCTCCGCTTCCTGGGCTCCCCACGTGGCCAGCGGGGAGAAGGGCCGGTTCTGGCTGCAGAGAGGCTGTCTCTCCAGCACCTCGCTTCCGGCTCCTCGATGGGACAGGGGTACGCGTCTGTTCTCGCCCTTCTCGGCCAAAGACCTTAAGTCTACCCTTGCAGCCTCCCTGTTTTGAGTCTGTTTGGAGCCAAGATCACGCCCATGTTGGTACATCAGACACACGTTTCTGTCCATGAGGAGGGGTCAGCTTCTGGTGCAAGAAAGGGAAAGCCCCTCTCACTCTCTTCCTCCTGCAGTGGAGTCAGCCCTGCTTGAAATGAGCTCTAAGCACACTGAAAACGGCGCTGGGCTCCTCACCCTTACTGGCGCCTGCTGCTGTGCGTGCATTTCCGAAACATGGGGACTCTGGTTTCCAGGAAGCTGGTGTCAAAACCTGCGGAGCCGGAGCACTCCTGGGGGGCAGAGTCCTTCACAGGTGTGGGAGCCGCCAGCCCTGCTGGGCCTGGGGCCGTTGTGGGCCGGGTGGGGCACGCAGGGGAGATCCCGCCTGCCCTGTGACCCCTTTCTTCCCTGACCTGAAGGCAGCGATGGGGCTGGGGTGTCCAGCCAAGTCCCATTCCCATGACAGCCCTGAGGCCCCTCCCTGGGCCCAGAAGACAGTGCCCCTGTCCTTCCCACCGGGTCCCTGAAGGCAGAGCAGAGCTCCAGGCAGGGGCAGTGCTTTTTAGAGGTTCTTCTTAGTGAATCCTCATAGCCCTGGGGGCAGATTCTTTGATATCTCTGTCTTACAAATGAGACACAGGAGAGAAAGCCAGGCCTCAGAGAGATGCAGTAACTCGTGGTCACTCACTGGGAAAGCGGGGACCCACTCGGGGGTCCGGCTCAAAGGGGGGCTGCCCTTCCCTGGAGGCACCCCCAAGGGCATTGGCTCAGAGGGGCATCCTGGGTGTGTTGGTGAGAACGCATCTGGCTGCAGGACATAAAAAGTGACTTAGAGGAGGTTTTATCGTCTGCTGAAGCAGAGGCAGGGGAATAAGGCCCCCGGGTTGGTTAATTCAGGATCTTCATCGTGTCAAGGGCCCCGCGACTGCATGTTTTTCCCCTGCTGTGTCCACCTGTCACTGTTCTCTCCCCATCATGACCAAAAGGT
This sequence comes from Antilocapra americana, assembly GCA_007570785.1. Taxonomy (NCBI): domain Eukaryota; kingdom Metazoa; phylum Chordata; class Mammalia; order Artiodactyla; family Antilocapridae; genus Antilocapra; species Antilocapra americana. The sequence continues at coordinate 8,412,915 of ML662454.1, forward strand.
GGCTGCAGAAGTTCCAGCCATCACATCCAAACTCCACAGCATCCTTGGTTTGTAAGGAAAGCCTTTCCTGGAAATCTCTTTGCCTCCTTTTCACGTGTGACTGTATGTCCAGGCCTAAACCCGTCTTGGAGAGGGGAACAAGCCCACCAGGCCTGGCTCAGGGCCGTGTTAGTCCCTGGGGGCTGTGCAGGGTGTTCAGGGAGAGGGGCACCTGTGGTGGGGGCTGTTGTGTGACTGGCAGCCAGGGCCAGGCTCACAGTGGACTTGCCTGCGTGGACTCAGCGTCTCTTGAGCTGGAAAAGCCACAGCCCTGCCGTCGCTTCACATTGCCGGGGTGGGGGGTGGGTGGCGAGCATAGGATGGTGGCGCTCACTGACCTCTCTGGTCCCGAGGAGCGTATGCTGGGCCCCAGATTCTTGAGTCCTGCCCCCGGCCCAGGTCTCTGCCCACCCCACCCCCTCTCCATACTGAGTCCTGCCCCAGGTCCAGGTCTGCCCAGTCCCGCCCCCTCTCCATGGAGTCCCGCCCCCTCTCTATGGAGTCCCGCCCCCTCTCCACACTGAGTCCCGCCCCCTCCCCATAGAGTCCCACCCCCTCTCCACGCTGAGTCCTGCCCCTGGCCCAGGTCTGCCCAGTCCTGCCTCCACTCCACACTGCGGGGCTTGGTGATTGGGGAGCTGCTTGAGTCTCTGGAAGCCTCAGGCTGAGACTCCTTGAGCCGGCCCCGCTGGCGCGAGCCCCAGCAGTTTGTTTGTCGGCTGTGCTCTCTTTGTCCTCATCCTGCGCCAGTCGCTCTTCTGAGATGGTTTGGGGGAGCCTTTCATCACTCCTGGACCGGGAAGCACTGAATATTTCTCTTTAATGCTGGGAAGCAGATTACCGTGTGCATTGCACCCTCTGGAGTTCTTGCTGAGTTCTGTCTCCGTGTCACCAGGAAACCAGAAAAAGTGATTGATTAACCTTACAACTTGCACCATGCTGGCTGCCCCAAGTAGCCCCTTTAAAAATTGATGGTGAGCTGCCATTCAGGTTTTCATTAAAATCTGCCTCGCAGACTTCTCGGCACCCGTGGGCATGGTGCTCTGTTGCCCTGGGGGTTCCTGTGTCAGAGTGAGTGGTGGAGCAGGAGCCCGGCCCGCTCTGCAGGGCGACTGTGACCTCGGGCGGGGCCCCGGCCTGTCTCCGCTGCTGGGGTCACCGGGGGTCTTAGCAGTTCTCTGTGCTCCCAGACAAGTGCCCACCTTGTCAGCACTTGCCACAGAGGCTGTCACGTGGTTTCTGTGGGGACGGTCAGAAGTCTGGAACCTCAAGGCTTGTGAGGCTGCGGGCCAGGTGTCATTGGGGCTGGGGTCTCATCGGAGGGCTGTTGGACGTGCTGGGACAGAGGGCCTGGGTTCCTCATGAACTGCTGGCCAGAGGCCACCTCCATGTGGGTTTTGGAGGCAGACAGTGCTGGTCAGTTTCGTGGTCTTTCCTTCTCTTGGAGCCCGACGGAGTTGGAGTAGAGGCAGCATGGGGAGCTTGCCTGGCAGTGACATTTATTAAGGATTCGACCTCGTGCTTGCTCCCGGTCATTGAGTGGGGGGCAGGACGGGCACCCAGGAGGGCTCCCCGTGAACCCGGACAGCGCAGGACCATCTGTGAGTTTCCTTAGAGGTGAGACGCTGTCCTGACCCTGCAGTCCAGGGCACTGCGGCCCTCTGTCCGGCGCTCAGGGCACGGATTCCAGCCCCCCTTCTCTCCTCGGCTCCAGGCATTCTGTCCCTGGGAGAGGAGCGCGTGTGCCCACGAGGACTGGGGCCGGGACGGGTGGCACGCGGCCCTTCGTCCACATGGTTTGCACGGTCGGTGAGGCGGGAAAGTGGGTTTTGGGGAGGAAGGTTTTCTTGGACAGGTTGAGACTGTCCAAGAAAGAGGTGAGGTGCCTCCTGATGGTCAGGGCCTCTTAGGCGGTCACCCGGCTGCTGCGGTCACTGTGTGAGCAGGGCCCTGGCTCAGAGTCACTCCTAAGACGTCTCTGCGGTCAGACTGTTTAACGGGACCAGGCTCCCGGGAGAGGAAGCCACGTGGTTTTCCCCAGGTTCTGGTCGACTTCCCCTTGCACTGACCCTCTGCCTCGTGGGCCACACCTGGTGGGGCTGAGTCTGGGGCCTGATGAATTCCTGGGGCCTCCATCCAACACTGCAGTGGCCACCCTGGGTCCCTCTCAGAGATTCTGCGGGGCGAGGCTGGTGTTCAGGGTTAAATGGGTCACGGAGGGGCGAGCATCTGAGGGCCACAGACAAGCCCAGAGCCCCCTGCGTCTGTCCCCACCAAGTGACAGGCCTCTGTGCGGAAGGTCGCGGGCGGGTGGGCAGCGGGATGGGGTGCCTGTCTCCCAGGCTGCACCAGGGCCGGAGGGCTCCAGGGTCTCCACTGTTACCTGTTGTGGTTAATTAACCTCCAAGTAACAGAGCTGGAGACCCTCGAGGCCAGGCGGGGACCGTCTGAGCGTGTGTCGGTCAGGTCACGGCCATTGGTCCCTTGGGACCTGGGGCCGCCCGTGTGGACCCCAGCACCCCATCCTTCTCTCTGGAGGAGGCCGATGTTCAGGCTGTTCTGCATCGTTGCCTCAGATTTGAGCAGCTCCTCTAATCACACACCGGCAAATCATGTCTGGGAGAGGCTCTATTAATACTCTTGCTATTTTTTTGCTGTGCTCCATTTTACAAAAATATATATATATATATATATATGTTTTTTGCAAATGTAGTTCAAACATTCTTACCTTTTAAGGGGAGCAAACAAAGATAGAGCTTCCTAATTATTTTCAATAATTATCTTCAAGGATATCCTGTCCAAGATACCCTCTTTAACGTTCTGAATAGAGTTTGAATTACTTCTCTTTCCTTCTTCCTTTGAACACATCCCCAAACTTGCAGCTGGCCAGCTCAGCGTCGCTGGAAGGGAAAGGACAGCTGAAGTTCACGACCGGCCGCTGGAGCCCACATCACAACTGCTCCCAGGTGGCCACGGCAAACGACACGGCCATCCGAGGGTGGGACACGCGGACCATGAGGTCAGTGACAGCTGGAGCCGGATCGCCCGGGGCCCCCGCCCTGCCCCGCCCGGCCCCCTGTCCTCCGGGGCTGGCTCCGGGTTAGCTCTGTCGGGAGCCACGCGGCTGGTCTGTGCTGGTCTCCTGTCATCGGGAGCTGCCCAGCCACCTTCCTCCTCTGCCCCGCCTTCAGCACACAGGGGCTGTGGGTCCGAGCCCCTCGCCGGCGGTCTTGCTCCTCCTGGTGCCCTTCGGCGGCTGCGGTCTCACTTGGAGATCCAGGTCAGGCTTTTGCAGCAGCTCAGGCCCCAGACAGTGACTGCGGGCTCCCAGGTCCTGTGATGGGCGACTCCACGGTGAGGGCTGCCGTGCCTCGGGGGCGCACGCCCGGGGGTAATCACAGTTTGTCACCTAAGTCACTGCATAGACAGCCTGCGCTGCTCACGGAGCACAGAGAGCAGCTTCTCTGCGCCAGGTGTGGCACTGACAGCAGAAAAGTGACAGGATGCGCTCTGTTGCCATGGCAACGGGAGCCCAGCAATCTTTTCTAAGATACAGTTTATCCCCTCAGCACACCGTAATTTATCACTAAGCTGCAGAGACGGAGGTCGGGAAATAACTCGTCGGGAAATAACTCGTGTTGCCTTCAAGGGCGGGGGCGCAGCCTTATATCTCGGCCCGGGGCCCCTGGAAGCACAGGGGGTAATCCATGATCGACGTGTGTGCCTGTGCCGGCCTGTGCCGGGCTTGCTCTGAGAGCCGTGGGCTTGGACCGTGGGGACTCGGGACGGGAATGCATGCCTCAGGGCCCGTGGCTGTCTTTTCCTGTTCTCATCGTTGAAGGATGTGAAGATTTTCGGGGTCTATATGAGAACCTCTAAGGCTAACATCACAGACCCCAGATCTGGGGCCTGGGGGGCGGCACCCTGCAACCCCCTTGCCTGCTGTCCCTGGAAGGCATCCCTGGGGTGCTTGGCAGCGAGTGTGCCAGGCTTTTCTCAGCATGGTCTCTTTTGTGCCCACAGCCTGTGTGCCTCCTCAGCCGGCTGCTTCCGGTGCCACTTGGGGAGTGCATGGATTTTTGTACTCAGACCGCCGTGCCCAGGGCCAGCAGAAAAGCCTGGGTCCGCACTCCACAGGCCCCCGGACTCTGCCAGGCTTGATTTTATCCGTTTCCCTGCTTCCCTCGCAAGATCTTGAGGCTGGGCCTCTTGTTTTAGGAAGAAATTACTAGGCTAGGTAATTGGAAAGGTACAGGATGAAGAAACCAGTGCCAGAATTAAAAGTGGCTTTGGGCTGGAAAATCCAGCCAGGGAGAAAAGATGGAGAGACTGAAGTCGTTGCCATGAGCGGAGCAGGGAGGCCTGGGGAGCCGGGCGAGGGAGCGGCAGGGAGCCGGGACCCAGCGCCTGCAGGAGGGGACGCTCCCCGGGGCAGTGTGCTGAGAGAGCGGAGTGACGGGCATGTCGTGGGGCTGGGCAGGCCTCGTCGTCCAGCTGGACGCATGCCTCGTCCAAAGCCGCTGTCCCACCTCAGGATGACCACGTCTCTGGTTTGGGGGTGTGACATCAGAGTGGGTCGCTATAGAGACGGAACAGTGTAATTCCCTGCGCTGTGAGGGGCGGCTCGGAGCTGGGCGGTTGGGCATCAGGCAGGTCTGTGCGTGCGTGCGTGCATGCGTGCGCGCCTGCTCTTCTCTGCACACGCGTGTGGGCACGTACACCTGTATATGTGGGTGCGTGTGCCCCTGTGGGCACACATGTGTGTGTGCTGCGTGCACTGTGTACATGTGTGTGCATGCCGGTGCATGTGTGCCTCCTCTTCTGTGCACACACGTGTGGGCACATGTACCCACGTGGGCACATGTGTGCACGTGCCTGTGTGCATCCTCTTCCTCTGCACACACGTGTGGGCACGTGTGCCCCTGTGGGCACACACGCATGTGTGCTGCGTGCATTGTGTACATGTGTGTGCGTGCACTCTAAGCAGCCGTGGCCGACTCCACCCCTCCTGCCGCCGTCGGCACCCAGACTGTGTGCGTGGATGAGGGGCAGTCCTGGCCGTGACAGGCGGCGTCTCCCTCTGCTCCTGCAGCTTCTCCTGCTTCTCCTTCCTCTCTGTCTGCGGCTCCCGACACCGTCGGCACCGCACCCTCTTCCCACCCCCTTTCTATCTCTCTGGGCCTTCTGGACATGGGCTGTCCAGGCTGTCTCTGCTCCTCCGTGACAGTCCCTTCCCTCCGGCTCCCTCTCACGAAGATGCCAGGTCACCCCCTTGAGAGCTGCCAGCCAGCCCCCGTCTGGAGGGTCACAGGCGTACAGGAGCCCCCAGCCCGGATCCCACGCTGGCCGGGGTCCAGGAGGGGCTGTGGGGGGCAGTGGGTGGCTTCCCATGTCCCTCCTCTTACCGGTGTGTCCCCCACCGTGTCCCGCCCCAGCCAGATCTACTGCATCGAGAGCGCTCACGGCCAGCTGGTGCGAGACCTGGACTTCAACCCCAACAAGCAGTACTGCCTGGCCAGCTGCGGGGACGACTGCAAGGTGAAGTTCTGGGACACGCGCAGCGTCGCTGAGCCCGTCAGGACCCTGGAGGAGCACTCCCACTGGTGCGTGCTGTGCGGGGGCGGTGATTAGGCGACTGACTTTGCCGATTGCGTCACTGTTTGGAAAGGCTGCAACCAGCCTAGTGTGTGCCGCTGGGGCTCATTCAATCAACCAGTTTTATTTTTCCTAAAGAAATACTAACTCCAAATCTGAATGTGATTCATAAACGTAGGAAAAGAAAAGCATTAAATTCTGTCTTCTCTGGCAATAGTGCCAGTTCACGTATGCAGAAATGAACATGCACAGACGTTCCCATGGCGTTGTGGGCCGTGCAGGGAGTGGAGACCCCCAGGGCCCAGTGGCAGGAGGTCGGATAGGTCAGTCCGGCAGCGTACATGCGGGGCTGGTGAGGTGTGAGGCGGGGCTGGGCGTGCAGCCCGCAGTGCACCCAGGACCCTGTTCTCCCTAACGTGCCGTCTGTACGTGGTCACCACGCGCTGAGGGAAAGAGATCAAGTTGGAGAGAATCGTGCACCGTGTGAGTCAGATTCATCCAAATACAGCGTGCTGTGTGTGCGTGTTTGCTCACGTACGTGTGCGTGTGTGCCTGTGCTTGCTTATGGCTGTCTGCCTGCCGGTGTGAACTGCTGTGGGCCCGTACCCTTCCGTGTGTGCGCGAGTGTGCGCGAGTGTGTTTACCACTTGAGTGCTGGAGCGCAGTTTAGGCAGTTCGGTAATCCCTGCAGTCGGGCAGAAGCGCCCATCGCCTGGACCCGAGTGGGCCGTCTGGCTGTCCGTGCCCACCCCTCAGTCCTGGGGCTGCAGCACCTGCCGGGCGGGCGGCTCGGCACAGCGAGCTCGGGTCCTGTGGGTCAGAGGACGCTGGGCCTAGTGACGACCAGGCGAGAGCCAGGGCAGCCTTCCTGGGGGCCGCCCGGGGCGGGCTCGCGTCTCAGCCGTCCCTGGCCCGCATCGTGCCCTGGGAAGCCTGTGCACACGCTGGACGGCGAGTGGCCTCCTCCCCCTGCGGTCCCTGCTGCCGTTCGGTCTTGTCTCTGGCAGTCGGGATTCACAAGGCTTCAGGCTGCGCCACGAGCCTGCGCCTGCTGCCCACCACCCAGTGTTGGCCCGCGTGGGACGAGGCTGCCCCGTCCAGGGGGGCCGGTGGCACCAGCACCCTCTCCCCCCACCCCCAGGGTGTGGAATGTCCGCTACAACCACTCGCACGACCAGCTGGTCCTCACGGGCAGCAGCGACAGCAGAGTCATCCTTTCCAACATGGTGTCCATCTCCTCCGAGCCCTTCGGCCACCTGGTGGACGATGAAGACCTGAGTGACCAGGAGGAGCGCCGCCTGGAGGAGACGTGAGTGCTGGCGCCGGTGGCCTGGCATGCGGGGGCGTCTGCGGGCCCCTGGGGCTGGTGCCGGGGGTGTGCGGGGGCGTCTGCAGGCCCTGGGGCTGGCACTGGTGGTGTGTGGGGGCGTGGGTGATGGAGTCAGGTGGGTCAGCAGCACCATCTGCTCTGGCCTCTGAAACATGTGTCTGTTCGCGTTCTTACTGAGCTTCATGGGTAAGGCTGTCAGGACTGCGGTGGGTCTGCACCCTCGGGAGTGAGCTGTGAGCCCCGCTGGCCCTTGGGACACCCTGTGTGGAGTTTGTGGGGGGTGTCCCTCCTTGCTGTACTGTCCTGGGCCAGGTTCTGGCTGTCTGTCCTGCTGGCAGGGGCCAGGGTGGGACCACGGGCCCAGAGCCGGTCCGACCCCACGCTGCTTCCCCAGAGAGACCCCGAGGTGATGCTGGGCCCTCAGCGTGGCGCCTGCCCTGCCAGCCGCACTGCCTGGTCCTGGGGGTGTCTTTTCCCCGGACCTTCCAACCCTGCTTGCGTCTCTCAGGGGCCCTCTCTTCATCCTGGGGCCCAGGCCCCGAGACTCACGGGACCCTGGGCTTTGGGGCTCACGCAGGGCGCCCTAGTCCAGGGTGGTGGCGACCGGGAGGGAGGGCTGGTGCCCTTCGTCAGCAGCCTGGGTGTCGAAGGAGATGCCCCTTGTCTTGGGAGGATGTATCTTCGTGTGCCGTGGCTGCTTTCTGGTGTGAGAGAGCGTGATTCAGGCCTCCCTGGAGTCGGATCCGGGGCTGCCGGGGGCTCTGGAGTAGAGCCCGTTAAGTCAGGCAGTCCAAGCCGGCTCGTCTTTCTGTCCTGAGCTTCCGCACTCTCTTCTGTTGTCTGGTTTCTTCCGCTGCCCCCCGACCTCCCAAGGGAAAGTGAAAGCCGCTCAGTCGTGTCCGACTCTTTGGGACCCCATGGATATACAGTCCATGGAGTTCTCCAGGACAGAATACTGGAGTGGGTAGCCTATTCCTCCTCCAGTGGATCTTCCCGATCCAGGACTGAACCTGGGTCTCCTGCACTGTGGGCTGATTCTTTACCAGCTGAGCCACCAGGGAAGCCCAAGAATACTGGAGTGGGGAGCCTTTCCCTTCTCTGGCGGATCTTCCCAACCCAGGACTGAACCCGCACTGAGGGTGGATTCTTCACCACCTTAGTCACGGGGAAAAGTCCCCGTGTGAGAGGCTGACTTGGTAGTGGCCTACGGGTTGTCTCCCTGGATGCCATCATTTTTCTGTTCAGATGCCGGGAAACACGGCATTTAGACATAACTGCAGTGGTTTCAATCCAGCGACCTGCCCCGTGCCGGGCTTGGGTGTCCTCTGCTGTCTTCTCTGCTCTCAGCCAGGCAGGAGTCTGCGTCCCGTCTGTACCGGGAGTGGCCCCAAGTGGTCCAGGGGCCCCACCTGCAAATGGCAGCTTCAGACAAGCTCACCAGGAGGGGAGCCAGGCATGCGGCTGGCAGGCGTGCCCAGAGATGGCATCATTGAGAGGTGGCCCACAGTCTCCTGCCAGCCTGCTCCTGGGATTGGTCCACACGTCTTAGTGAATTGGGGAATGGGATCCCCCTGAGGACTTGTAGGAGGAGTTTGTCTGGGTGCCTGCTGGCCACTGTAGGCCGGCTTCCTGGGAGGATGGGGCTGCGGGACGACTGGGATCCCGAGCCCAAGACCAGGGGGCAGGCAGGGCAGGGTCTCCTGAGAAGGGTCCTGGAGACCGAGATCAGGGGGCAGGTGGGGCGGGGTCTCCTGGTCTCCTGAGAAGGGTCCTAGAGCCCAGGAGCAGGGGGCCAGGCGGGGCGGGGTCTCCTGAGAAGGGTCCTAGAGCCCAGGAGCAGGGGGCCAGGTGGGGCGGGGTCTCCTGAGAAGGGTCCCGCGCCCTGAGAGCCCTGTGGGCAGGGAGCGCCAGAGAGGTGGGAGGCCGTGCCCCGCGGTCCTCCGGCGGAGAAGCAGCTGGCGTGGTGCAGGCCTGCGGTCTCTGCGGCTGGGGGGTGGCCAGCTCCGCAGGGCCTGGGGTCTGCATGTGCGAGTGCCGTCCGGCCGGCCATCCTAGGTGGGGAACGTGTGAGTCCCGGTTGTGGGGGTTGATGGGGAAGTCACAGCCCCAGCCAGGACCTGCTGGCCCCTCCTGCCGGCTCTGGCCATCCCCACACCCGGTCCAGGCTGGGGTTCCCTCTGCCCACCCCTGGACTGTGCCGTTTGCTCCCCAGGGCCCTCTGTCAGACCCCACCAGACCATCAGCTGTTCACCACTCAGCCACCGTCCCCTGAGCACAGGCACGTCCTGCTCCAGGGCTAACGGAGGAGGTGTCGGGCAGTGGACAGTACCTCCCCGGCCCTGAGGCCCTCTGGGGTGGCCCTGGGCTCCTGCCCCTGGGAGGAGGTGTTGGGCAGTGGACGGCCCCCCCATGGCCCTCTGTTCCTGGGACCAAGCCTGTGTCTGGGGGCGGGGCGCCCGCCCCTCACGTTAGTTGGTGCCTTGCAGGAGCCAGGAGCCCCCGCAGGACAGCGTCATCGCCACCTACGAGGAGCATGAGGATAGCGTGTACGCCGTGGACTGGTCCTCAGCCGACCCCTGGCTGTTCGCCTCCCTGAGCTACGACGGAAGGCTCGTCATCAACCGCGTGCCCCGGGCGCTGAAATACCACATCCTGCTGTGAGCACTGGCCCGCCTCAGGAGCCTGGCCGGGGCGTGTGGGGCACAGGCTCTCCAGGCAGAGCCCGTCGGACGCGGGCGCCAGTGAACAGACACAGGGCCTCTGCCCGCTCACCACTGTGCCCTGATGTCTCTGCCCCGGAGATGGACGTGGGTGCCCAGGCTGAGCGGGGCTCTCTCCCTCCTCCTGCTCTGAGGGGAGTTTGGTGTTTCCCTGTGGTTTGTTTCCCTGACCTCAACCTTGTCTTCTCTGGAGATTAAATGGAATAAAAGCAGTGGGGCAGCTGCTAGCGTCCTCCCTGGGGCTCTGCCCGTCTTCCCTGTCTCAGCCTGGAGGACAGGCGGGTGGGGGGGCGCTGACGCTGAGGGTGCCCGGGTCTCTGCTGGCCGAGGCCCCGTCCCTGGGCGCCATGTACCCGGGGCCCTGTGCTGTGAGGCCGACGGCCCCCTTGTCACCTCACGATCATGGCCTGCCTCGGTCACCTGGACGCCTTCCCGCTGAACTCCCAGGTTGTCGGTGAACCCCACTCACCAGGCGCCCTAAAGCCCCATCCCCCTCCGTGGGGCGGACGTCTTCAGCTCGGAGAGGCTGGCCCTCCGTGCTCTTCCCTGACTGGACCCTGGAGAACCAGCAGCGGTGCCTCGCTCACACCAAACCTGTGTCTGGGGGCGGGGCGCCCGCCCCTCATGTTAGTTGAGGACTAACTAACGTGGACTCTGCCTGGATTGGTGCTGGGATGCCGGCCCCCCGGCTCTCGGCAGTGGGCCCCTCCAGTCTGCGGGCCAGGTGGGACCCTAGAGTCAAGGCAAAGGGGAGGTGGGTCACAGACCCTCGGTCCTCAAAACTCAAAAACTGAAGCTTGCCGCCTGGGCGGCTCCAGCCCGAGGTGGACCTGAGCTCTGCCAGACCGTCCGTGTGGCCGCAGCGGGGCAGCACTCCGGCCCCCACGCCCAGGGGGCGCCCCGAGTCCAGCCTTCCTGACATGGCCACATGGTGACCTGGGGTTTCCAGCGTCACCGTCACCCCGTCATGGCGGCTGCCCCCCCAACCCGCCCCGTCCACCTCCCTCCCCTGGTGTCCGCCAGCCCGTCCTCTGTGACCGAGTCCTGCTGTCACCTCTCCTCCGAGGTGCCTCCTGCGACTTCAACCCCTCGGTAAGCCTCGTGTCGTGTGCAGAGGTTCCTCACAGCCTGTTGCTCTCGTGGTGGCTCGGCCCTGAGCCTGCCGGGGTCCAGCAGGACCGCAAGATGCGTGCCCCCTTTTCTGCAGGGCCTGGCAGAGACGGCGAGGGCTCCCTGCACAGGGTTCTGGGGCGCAGGCCCGGCCCAGTGCCGGTTAAGGCGTGTCCCCGGGATGCCTTGGTTACCTCCCATGTAAGCTGGATGCCTTCACGGCTCTGTGCAGGAGCATGTTAGTGTACCCCGTAGCCCACCTAGGCCACTAAGCGCGGGCGGCCGTAAACGGTCATCTCAGTGGGCACACATGCAAGTTGGTCCATTTTAAAATATTCTAAAATTGCAAAATACCAGAAATCACATGTGTTGGGAAAGGTAAAATCTTTTCTCTATGCTGATCTAAGAATTAACCTGAGACAGACAACAGAAGAAAATTAGATTTAATTAACGTAGGTGCAGAGTCCCCGTGAGAAAACCGGGACCCAGGACGGGCTGGGCAAGGAGGCTCCTGAGCATCTGGGAGGGCAGGGAGGGCCTCATGGGGAGGAATCGGGGGGACGAGAGTCTGGTGAACGTTTTGCTGGGCCATGCGGAGAAGCAGGATGTGGTGGGACTTCTTAGTCCCCCCTCCCGGCCGTGTTCTGTGTGAGCATCTCTGATGATTCTGCACCTCGCAGGCCCGACTCTCCTAAGCAGGAATAAAGGCCAGACTTCCCGGCCCGCACGCGGGCTGCCTGGGCCCCCAGGCAGAAAGAGGAGACACTCTCACATTGTGAGCAGGGTGGTGCCAGGCTGCTCGGCACAGCTGGGGGTTCCTACGCTTACGTATCTGGATGGGAAGACGGTGGAATGGCAGTTTTCCAGGTTTCAAATGAGAACAGAACGCGTTCCCTGGGTCTGGCTGCACTCAGGATGTGTTCCTTCCTGAGCCGGTGTGTCCAGAGCTCAGCCTGACACCCCCGATCCACTCCCACCCCAGGGTCATCGGGGGGCGGCCAGCTCCTGTGATCTCGACGTCACAGCACAGAAGGTTCCAGGAGGATGGCAGGCTCTCAGCATCCGGCTGGCGTGCAGCTGTGAACTGCGTTGCCTCCACCAGGCGTCAGTGTGGGCAATATCGGAGCTTGCTGGTCCCTCTTGCTCTGTCCACCAGGGGTGCCCCAGCGAGCTGGGCAACGCTTCCGTCTCCTGAGACCCGCATCGCTCCTGAGTGCAGGGCTGGGGCAGGGAAGGCCCCCAGGAGAAAGCCCAGTCCTGGCAGAGCAAACGTGGGCCAGAGGCTGGGCAGCCCTTTGGGGGTGTCAGATGTGTGCAGAGCCCGCAGCCCAGTGTGGTTGCTGTCCTTGGGCCTTGCCCATCTCCAGGTGCAACAGATCTGATCTTGGGACATCCCGATAAAGTCTCCCCAGGTTACCAAGCCTGGGGGACATTGGGTGGGCAGGAGCGGGGCGGGGGCGTCTGTGGCTGCGTCAGAACAGGGCCGGGCTCTCCCACCCGAGGTGGGGACATCCAGAGGGGCTGCAGCTGCAGTGGGAGGGGGGCTCCCGGGGGGCAGAGCCCTGGCCCTTTGCCCCAGGTTCCATGTACTGGGCCATGTAGGGGTGACTTGGACTTCTCCAGCATCGCTGCATTCTCTGCCCAGCTGATGAGACAGGGGCTGGGACTGAGAGCTGCCCCTGTCCTCTGCCAGCCTGGCCGCTGCTGCCCTCCCAGGACCGGCCTGTGGGGGAGAGGGCCATGGGTGGGGGCCTCATGGGGCCCCGGAATCCTGCCCTCCCTGTCAGGTGTCTTCACGGGGTCAGCAGGGCCACTGCTGTTGTTGATCACTAACCTCCTAGTGAAGGGGAGCGGGGGTGTCGTGTACACACCCACATTAGAGCGATGGGCCCGGGACTGACCCGAGTCCCTTGCACACCCTAGGAAGCCCCTCACCGGCTCAGGTGCACAGGGAAGTGTCTTTGTCTGCGGCCCGACTGTCTCGGGTGGGAGGTGCTTTCCCTGGAGGCAGTGGTGAGCAGCAGTTCAGAGGGGCCAAGGCTGGAGGCCATCACCCTGCGTTCTGTCTCTGCCGCTCAGGCTAAAGGAGGGGAGAACCGCTCAGCGGCCTGGCCCGGCGGGGCCGGTGTGGCGTGGTGAGCCCTGGGCCAGCGGCTGCAGGGAAGTCAGCGACTGCCCGAGCCCCCCCCCGCCGCCCCTGAGCTGGATCCTGTGTGGAGGGTCAGCCGTGTGGATCTGTGCTTTCCCTGCCTTTCAGCTCTGCGGCCGCCTCTGATGTGCTGGATGTCAGCGCCAACAGGAGGCCAGGGTGCCTGGCGGGCGCAGAGTCCTGGGTCTTGGCAGAGCTCCCTGCACGTGGTGGGGTGTGAGAGAGTCCCTAAGGGCCAGGGGGCTGGTGCTCAGCCCTGGGAAGGGCTCCATGGGGTCGTGAGCAGGTGCAGGGAGAAGCCCGTCTGCACTGCGGAGGCCATGCTGGACCCTTGGGCTGTGCCCGCCCGGCGCCCCTGCCCCTCGGCACCCCACCCACAGGGCCTTGTACAGCGCTTCCTTCTCCAGCCTTGTTTTTTAAGCGGGATAACAGGATATTCATCATCCTCTCCAGTAACGGAATCCAGACCCGGAGAGAGGAGCCCGTGAGCGCTGTTCCCGCCCAGCAGCTGCCTTATTTTCAGCCGTCGAGGCTGATGGCCCATCCACTTTCTGACATGGCCATGATGGGTTTAGGAGATTTAGACATGATTTTTTTTATAGCGTGCAAAAAGAAAAATAGGACTGAATATATGATGATGATGACGACTCTGGCTTCTGAGTCTAAAATTGCTTCAAGGCAGGAGTTCTTGCACATAATTCACGCCCTGTTGTGTCTTATGCTTAATAAGCGTGTGGAAAACGGTGTTGTCGGGATTGCCTTTCCCTTGTTGTTTGGTGCCGTCTCAGTGGTGCTTGCGTGGCGGCTGTGGTGAGGGGGCTGGATGCCCCGACAGGAGCTGCTCAGGGCCCCGGGCACCCGCGGCCGGGGTTGAGGACAGCTGGCCTGTGACAGACACTCCCCATCTTGCCCCTGGGTGCCACTAAGGGCTTCGCCAGCTGGCCCCTGGCCGTCTCTTCAGGCCGCCGGGTGGCCTTCAGCTCTGACCGTGACCAGGGATGTCACAGTGTCCCTGGGAGGCACGGCCATCCTGTAGAACCGTCCTGGAGCCGGGCCTTGGCACAGATGCTCATGTTTATATACGGGACCAGCTCTGCAGCCGGCCCCCGGGGAAGTTGATTGTGTTCGATTTTGATCGGACAGATGGAGACTCTAGGGCTCCACGGTGCCAGTGAGGGCAGAGGATGGCGGTGCTGTGGGCGGGTCCCTGATGCTGCTCGTGGGCAGAGTGGGGGGCCACCCAGACTGCCGTGCGGCTTGCCTGGGTCAGGCCGAGCTCTGCGCTGACCCCGGGGCCGTTCACCCCCGAGAGGGGGCCTGACGGTTCTGCTGACCCTGCGCCTCTAATGCCCACCTCACAGCAGCATTTCAAGCAGAAATGGGGAACGTGGGTTTGCAGCCGGAGGGCCTGGGTTAGGCTCACAGCCCCTTTACTGATGGGCGCTCGGGGGCGTCTCCTTGCCCCAGGCCATAGTTTCCTCGTTTGTAGAAAGAGAAGGCCCTCATCCTGCAGGCATAGCTTAGATTGTTTGATGAACGCAGGCTCAGGTGTTCAGTAAACTTACTCCAGACGTAACGACCGGGAGGCTTTTGGTGACTGACTCGGTCTCCTTACTCACGGTTGGTCCGTGTAGATTTCCACTTCTTTTTGGTAGTTTGCTTGTTTCTAGGGATGTTCTCATACCTTCTGGGTTACCCCATTTGTTGGCATTTAATTGTCGCTAGTGATCCCTTATCCTTTGTATTTTTTGTGGTATCAGTCATAATGCCTCCTCTTTCATTTCTGGGGAATCTGGCTAAAGCTTTGTTGAGTCTGTTTAACTTTTCAAAGAAATGGCTTAGTTGTGTAGATCTTCTTTATTGTTTTTCTGGTTTCTGTTTTATCTATTTCTTATCTTTATTATTTTCTTCCTCCTGCGTAGTTCATTTCTGTTAGTTCCTGAAGCTGAAAAGTTGGTTATGTGAGAGTTTTCTTTTTTCTTAATGGGAATATTTTATGCTTATCCTTAAGTTGTCTGTAGCTAGCATGGTGCTAGGCAAACTCTGGGAGTTTGGGCAAACTCTGGGAGATAGTGAGGGACAGGGAGGCCTGGCCTGCTGCAGGCCGTGGGGTTGCAAAGAGTTGGACATGACTTAGTGACTGAACAACACTTGTGGCTCAGCTGGTAAAGAGTCTGCCTGCAATGTAGGAGATCTCAGTTCAGTTCCTGGGTCAAGAAGATCTGCTGGAGAAAGGATAGGCTACCCACTCCAGTGTTCTTGGGCTTCCCTTGTGTCTCAGCTGGTAAAGAATCTGCCTGCAATGCGGGAGACCTAGGTTCGATCCCTGGGTTGGGAAGATCCCCTGGAGAAGGGAAAGGCTACCCACTCCATTATTCTGGCCTGGAGAATCCCGTGGACTGTATACTCCATGGGGTCGCAAACTGTCTGACACACCTGAGCGACTTTGACTCACTCACTCATGAACAGCAACAATGCTGACAACGTGGAGCCGGGCCCATAAACCTGCAACAATACTAACAACGTGGAGCCGGGCCCATAAACCTCCAGTGAGCGTTGTTGCTGAACAGACTTCACAGGAAAACCAATCTGCATCTTAAATGAAACTAAAACATTTTAAGGGAATACTGTTAAACGGTGGGATGGCAACAGTTAGCTTGACGCATCACAGCTGTTCAGGGCGGAGCCATAGGGTCGGTCACAGAGTTGTGGCAAAGCAGCATTGGAGGTCTTCCCTTCAGCAAACACGGGCTTCCCGGGTGGTCCGTGGGTAAAGAATCCATCTCCCAACGCAGGAGACGCTGGAGATGCAGGTTTGATCCCTGGGTCGGGAAGATCCCCTGGTGGAGGAAATGGCACCCCACTCCAGTGTTGTTGCCTGGCAAATCCCATGGACAGAGGAGCCTGGGGGGCTACAGTCTGTGGGTCGCAAAGAGTCGGTCACGATTCAGCGTCTGAGCACAGCACTTGAGCGAAGGTGTATTGGGCTGGGGCACTAGAGATATGAAATACTAGGGGTAGAAAGCAAATAAAATCTTGTCCTGGCTCAGAAGAGCTCACAGCTCAGTGTGCTCATTCAAAGCAGCAGAGGGTGTCAGTCGGGGCACCCATGCTGAGGACACCGAGTCTGAGCCTGGGGACCCCATGCCCTAGCGACGACGGCCCCCACGGGGTGCTGTGAGACGGAGTGGGGATGGGCTCCCTGGGCCCTGCCCCTCCTGTAGCTGCTGTGCGCCTGCCTGCCTCCCCGGGAGGTTCCAGGGCTGAGGCTCGGGGCTCCCACACCTGGGTGGTTAAGATACGAGTAACTGCTTCACAGAATGCTGATGGGACAGGACCCTACAGACGTTTGTGCCCCTGCGGCTGGCGTGGACCCCAGCTCGTGGGACCGTGCAGGCTCCCTGGGGACACAGCCCCGTCGGGCGCGCACACTGTGGCACTCTGTCTTCACGACACTGGGGCCGCATCCATCATCCTGCTGCGGGGATAACTCCGTGTGACCTCCGCATGTCCTTGTCTAAAAACTGCTAACGTGTGCTCCTTCTGAAATATTCAAGATGTTGGGTGTGATTAAACGGGAGACAGGTTAAGGTGAGTTACGGCTTTATTTAAACTTTCAGCGTGTTGGGGTCGACCTATTATGTGGAGGGACTGAAAGCGCTTAATAATCCAAGGTAGTGGTGGATCCAGACGTGATGCATCGCCGTGCGGGCTGGAATCCATCCCGGGTGCCTTCAGGCAGTCGTCCTGCTGAGACCTGGCCGGAACCCTGGCCATCGCCGTCGCGGGCCCCCCTGGAGGACAGAGCCTCATCCCCCGTGCTCCTGGAGGCCCAAGGATGGATGGGTGGGCATGTGGCTGTTGCCTAAGGCTCCAGGGCAGTGTCCTAGAGCCCCTCGCGCGTCCGCCCGGCTCCCTGGGGCAAAGCTGGGATGGAGGAGGGAGGAGGCACAGCAGTGTCCCAGGCCGGCCGCCCCCTCCTTGCCCCCTCTTTCCGGCAGTGCTGCTTCTTGGGGTCCCACATGGCCAGTTGGGTCCCATCCGGGCATCCAGCTCTGATCAGGGCAGGACCGCTTGGGGGACCTGCTCCTTCTCGGCTGGCCCCAGAGGCGACTCGTCGTCTTTGTTGAGAAGGAGGAAGGGAAGGGGTGAATCGGGGGTGAGTAGGCTCTCTTTAGAGATGAGTGGACTCCATTTTCTTCTCTCGCGAGACTCTGAAGCTCCGTGTGGGTTGGCACTGGGTGCTTTTCACGTTTGCCCCTCTGCTGTGCTTCCTGAAGAAGGGGACAGGTCTGGTAGCAGAATTGTGGGGGACAAGGCGGTGGACGCGCTGTGCCAGGCTCAGAGGCTCACCTGTGATCGTGAGTCCTCGGGACTGAGGCCCAGGCCCAGACAGTGCTCTGCTCCGTGTCCCACAGGCCTCGTCCTTCCTGCCGCTGGGAGGTCCTCACTGCTGGCTGAACACGGAGGGCGAGCAAGGCTTCCGTGGCAGGTCTGGTCCAGCCACGCATCGGAGGAACCCGGGTCCCTGGGGCACCGTCAGCCAGTGACGTGAGCGGCGGTGGGTGTGGCACTGGGCTGAGGCCTGGAGATGCCGCTGTGCACCCGGGGGTCTACCTGACAGACCCCGTCTTACTGGGCAGTCGCAACCCCTCCCTGGATTGACCCCCAGGGAAAGCAGCAGACTCCCGATGCATGGCCTTCCATCCCATCTCGGCTCAGCCCCAGCTGATTGGGCACATGAGGCTGACCCCGTAGTCCTGCGTCTCTTTTCTTGGCACAGCAGCATGGTATGATAAGCTGCAGCGATCTCTGGAAGCTTTTAAACTTCTCAGAGCAGACTCCGTAAGACAAGGCCTTATTATTCTCATAATTTTGAGGCAAGTACCAATCTGCCAAGTACACAGAGAGAAATTATTCATCATCCCTTTAACTTGGACAGAATGTAAGTACCGCCTTTGCCATTGGGATCTGCTGATAATTAAAAAGCATGGAGCTCTGCCTGCCCATTCCCCTCCCCCATCACCGCTGCCCCCGTGGGTCCCATCCTTCATGGGCATCGAGCCTGCCACGGCCGTCGGGAGCCCAAGACGTGGATCTGCTTGGGGTGAGCCTGACACACGCGGCCTGTTCCTGCCGCTGGTGAGATGCAGGTTCATTAGGCCAGGCTGGCCCGGCGGGGAAAACCGCGCCCCCTGCGATTTGATGAGTGAGGTGCTTACCATGTTTGGAAGCTCCTGAAAGAAGCCAGGTGCTGAAAGTGATCAGGGAGCCGCTCACCTGCCTGGTCACATGAGACGCAGCCGCATGTGCTCTGCTCAATGCCAGGCGTCCTGGGGCACAGCTGCCTCTGCCTCCCTTGAGAGGGGCCAGGCTGCAGGACGTCATTGCCCTGGCGTGGCCCTCGGTCCCGACGGCCGCAGGTCCCCGGGTAGTTCATTCTGTGTCCATCTCCAGACCCAGCCAGACCCACAGGGTCAGACCTCTGGGAGTGAGAGAGAAAATCCGGGTCCCCCTTTATTTTGGGTGAGCCTCTTAGTTCAGTGTAGCTGCGGATGCACCCTGATGGTAAGAAATAACACAGAGAGCCCCCGCCCCGTACTCTGCCCGGCTCCCCTCAGTAGTGCCCGGCAGGGCTGCAGTCGGTCTCGCACCTGGATGTGGACGTGGGTCTCCTTCGCATGGCCCTAGTCTCCTTCGGGTTCGTCTGCAGCGCCTCACACAGGTCAGGATGGCCGTCATCAAAAAAACCTACACCCAACAAGTGCTGGAGAGGCTGTGGCGCAAAGGGAGCCCTCCTGTGCTGTCAGTGGGAATGTAAGCTGATGCAGCCCCTCCGGAGACCCCAGGAATAAATCTGCCCTGTGACCCGCAGCCTAGATGTCCATCGAGTTCTGAGGGGTTTTACCTGTGTGTCTGCCCCCCGTCCCCCGGCTGGGAGATGGCTCCACCCCCGTCTGCAGCACCCAGGACACCCTGGGGGGGATGGACCCCGTGAGGCTCTGCTGAGCGAACCGTCCAGCACCTGTGGGTGAGGGCTGTGGGCCTCTGCACAGAATCAGAGTGATCAGGATGCCCTTGGCAAAACACGAGACCCTGCAGGAATCTCATCCGGCCACACGGCGTGAGACGGTGCGGTGAGCTCTTCTGACGGGAGGCAGGACTGACTCTGTCTTGATGTACGTCTGCGTGTCAGAGTGAGACAGACGTGGGTGGGTCTGTGCGAAGTCATTAAAATGTAAGGCCATTCAAAAAGTTGGCTTAAATCTCAGCTTTCAGAAAACAGATCATGGCACCCGGTCCCATCACTTCATGGGAAATAGATGGGGAAACAGTGGAAACAGTGGCAGACTTTATTTCTGGAGGCTCCAAAATCACTGCAGATGGTGATTGCAGCCATGAAATTAAAAGATGCTTACTCCTTGGAAGGAAAGTTATGACCAACCTAGATAGCATATTGAAAAGCAGAGACATTACTTTGCCAACAAAGGTCCGTCTAGTCAAGGCTATGGTTTTCCAGTGGTCATGTATGGATGTGAGAGTTGGACGGTGAAGAAGGCTGAGAGCTGACGCTTTTGGACTGTGGTGTTGGAGAAGACTCTTGAGAGTCCCTTGGACTGCAAGGAGATCCAACCAGTCCATCCTAAAGGAGGTCAGTCCTGGGTGTTCATTGGAAGGACTAATGCTGAAGCTGAAACTCCAATACTTTGGCCACCTCATGCGAAGAGCTGACTCACTGGAAAAGACCCTGATACTGGGAAAGATTGAGGGCAGGAGGAAAAGGGGACAACAGAGGATGAGATGGCTGGATGGCATCACCGCCTCGATGGACATGAGTTTGAGTAGACTCCGGGAGTTGGTGATGGACAGGGAGGCCTGACATGCTGGTTCGTGAGGTCGCAAAGAGTCGGACACGACTGAGTGACAGAGCTGAACTGGAAGCGTCTCCAGGCGCCCACTGCGGGGACTGACACTGGGCTTCTTTTGTTGAGTTGCACTGAGATCAGGGCCGTTGGTGGGCGTGTCCCCCTGGAGGTGCTCTAGGAACGCTCGGATCGGGTCTCTGACTACCACTCCCCAGGGAAGGGAGCCCCTGGAGCCCTTGTGGGAGGCTTCTTCGGTCACCCGGCCTCATGAGGCTTGGACCAAAACAGCTCGAACTCAGGTCCTATAGGAACAGGGCACGGAGTGCGGACGTCTGAGTCGTGTCCACATCCAGCAGCATTTTCCCAGCGAGGGACTCCTTGTCTCCTGCAACTGATCGGGTGGCAGTTGATGATAGTAACTTGGCAGTTGTGTGGTCTCTGGAGTCGCCTCAGCGCTGCTTCCAAGAGCCCTGCCTTTGGAGCTAATGGACACAGGTTCAAATCCTGGTCACACTGTTTGTCCTCAAACCCCAAACTCTGTGCATCAGTTTCCTTTTTGTGCATTCAAAACAAGGATGCTCCTTCTTTCCTGAGGAGCATGACATGAGAGTGCTTATGAAAATGCCAGCACCGTACTTGCTCTATAGTTGAAAGAGGTCTCCAGGTGGCAGAAACCAGAAATCATGGCCCAATAATTTCTGGAGCGTGTGGTCCAAAGCAGAGTGAGAGGCAGCGTGGGTCAGCCCGGGGCAGCCCGGCCCAAGTGGGTGCTAGTGCTGCCCAGGATGCGTGAGACCTTCCAGTGGTCAGAAGGATGGAGAAGCTGGGTCATCCTCTGTTGTGAGGAAGAGGAGCTCTCTGTTCTAGGAGGAAACCTCGGTAACATCGAGCACCCACTGTGGTCTGGAGAATCCAGGGCGGGTCTTGACCCCCGGCCGTGTAAGGAGGGACCGCCCCTTGAGTCTGGCCCTGGGACCCTCTTCTGACGGAGGATGTCTGACCCAGAGGCCTCCCGCTGCGGAGGATGTCTGACCCAGAGGCCTCCCACTGCGTGGTGACAGGACTCACGCCCACAGATGCCGGCCTGTGGGCGGAGCAGGCAGGGTGGACACTTTTCCTTTCTGGGCGTTTGTGTAGGCGGGTCCCCGAGGGCAGGCGCCATCCATGAGAGTGACGTGATGCCACAGGACCCACACTCTGCTGGAGGCGGACTCCCGGTGCGGGAAGGGGGTGGTGCCTCGTGGTGGGTGGGTGCCTTTTATGAGGGACCCCGCGAGCGCCCTGCTCCTTGCCCGAAGTTAGGACATGGTGGGAGATGCCCTCCGTGAACCAGAGTGAGGGCCCTCACCAAACTCGCGTCTGCCTGGGCCCCGATCTTCCTGGCTCAGAGCAGGTGCTTCCGCCCCCAGTGAGGGTCCTCCCATGCCCACTGCTGAGCAGGAGAGGGTAGGGGAGACTTTTATAACCTATCGAGACATGGATTCCTGCTTTATAAAGCTCATATAATTTTTGGAATGAGGTATGAAGTTCCATTTACAATTACTTTTTTGTTCAAGAGTGATCGCTGTATAGTTGACCAGTGTTGTCTGGGGACGCAGCATGTGCCCCCACCCTGCTGCCAGGAGGAGCCCAGGCCCCAGGCACACTTCCCCCCGACCCCCCGGGCTCAGGACCCTCCCTCCGGCTACGGCCCGGGGCTCTGGAACCACGGTCTCCTGACAGATGGGGCGTTAGGGTTAACCGCACACATTCCAGGGCTGTGCGAGCAGCAGCGTCCCCCCAACCCCGTCCTGCCCCTCCCCTTGTGATGCTTCCCCACCCCTTCCTGCTCCTCCCCTCGTGGTGCTCTGCTCACCCCTACCCCATCCTCCTCCCCTCCCAGCTGTGGGGTCCCGTCCTGCTTCCTGGCCTGGTCCTGTGCATCATTTCACACCAGCTGAAGCCTCCCCCCGTGTGGGGTGACGTGGGTGAGGGGTGACCCTTTCAGAGTCCTGTGGGTCTTTCACAAGGGTTGGAGGTGTGTGGCTGGCCTAGCAATCTGCCTGAGCAGGTGAAGGTCACGTCACTGGACAGAGGCCCTGACCCCTGGGGCCTGCGTGCTGGGGGTCACTGCCACCAAGGACAGGAGGGGCCTGGGGGGGCAAAAAGAGGAAGCAGTGGCCCCGCCTGGGACTCCAGGGCTGAACACGGGGAGTCTCTGGAGACAGGGTGACACGGGCATTTTCACCTGAGACAAGCTGGCGTCCCCAGGGCAGCTGATCTGAGGCTGGAGGCTCAGACAGGACCCCGCAGACGCGATGCTCGCCTCTGCGGGCCGGGTGGAGGGGGTGCACAGTTGGGGAGACGCGAGGGGACCTGGGTGCTCAGGCAGATGAGGTCTGAGGAAGAGACGGAGTTTTCCAGAAAGCCTCTTCCTGTTGGCTGAGAATGGAGCTGAGTCCTGGTGCTTTCGGTGGGGAAACCTGGGCGTCTGCAGGGCGGTGGAGTGGAAAGTCACAGCTGGGTGCAGATGCATATTTAATAAAGCCTTTCTCTGCCCTCCAGCCATCAGCCCGTGGCCTCTCTGAGCTCAGAGAAGTGCACGGAGGGGGCGTTTGAAGGTTACTTGGCTGCTGCTCTAATGGAGCTGAAGAGCTTGAATTCAGTCTTTAAAAATGTAAGAGGCAGAAAGGGGCTCCCGAGAGATCAGGGCATTGGAGGCCAGGCCATCACGGGGCCGGCGTGGTGGGCGAGGCTCCTGCCAAAGCTGCTGTCTCGGCCTGGGGCCTGGCCTGGTCTGCAGACTCTGACTGTCCCTGTGTCCCTGCAGTGGGGAGGGGCCCTCAGTCCCTCCACCAGGGGCCCCTGCGGGCCCTCACTTGACCTTGTGGTTCCGTGACCCCAGCGGAAGCCCAGGATTCACGCCGGTTCCAAGCCTACCCTTCCCTCCTCCCTGGAGGATGCGCCGGCTCGGACAGAGACCTTGGCTGCTCCTCGAGTCGCCCCCCACCCCCCTGCCGGTGGCCCCGGTGTGTCCCAGGCTCGCCTGTAGGGTGCAGGCCAGACCCCAAGGTGGGTGCTGGCAGACCGGGTGAGGTGTGCAGAGCATCGCAGACACGGCAGCCCTGGTCTGTCAGTTCAGTTCAGTCGCTCAGTCATGTCCGACTCTGCGACCCCATGGACTGGTGGTGTATGGAGCAGCCTTGAGGTTCTCTTCAAGGAGCTGCTCATGGTTCTCTGCTCCTCTCAGCAGCTGTGTGAGCTCTGGCCGTCACGTCTGTGTCACATACAGGGGTCGAGGCAGGATCTGGGCATCAGCGTCCGTGCCGTACTGGTCTTGGCCTGTGGTAGATCCCCAAAGTCCCAACTCCTCTCAGGACAAGGTTCTGCGGGTGAGACCCGCAGGGCCAGCACCGGGGGAGGAACACATGGAGGGTCAGCCCGTGGTTTGCAATGACTTCCACGGGAAAATGGAAACACAGGCCTGCTTTTCCAGCTGCCTTAAAATGCCCACCAGCTACCTGTCCACCCATCTGTCCAACTGAAGGCCTCCTGCCGAGTAGCAGGGGTGCACAGCCTGCAGCCAGGCTCTCGGGGTCTGTGTGGAGTGAAACGGAGTCCGGGCACTGCCCCCAGCCTGGTGGCGGGCACTTCTAGGGCCCAGGCTCCTGGGCTTACTGCAGTGCGTTGGGTGGGGACAGCCCACCGGGACGGGGCGGGCTGCCGTGAGGGCCCCTCCCTGAGCCTTCTTCACTGCTGGGAGGAGAAGGCCTGTCCTTGCCCACCGTCTGTAGACCCCCTGCTGCCGTGGGGTCTGGGGCTGTCCACGCTGGCCCTGTAGGCCGGTCTGCATCCAGAGGATGCACCCGGCGGTGGGGGAGACCCTGCAGGGTGGCGGTCCCCAAGCAGCAGTCTCCTTGCAGAGGGTGGCGAGGCACTCCCACCCCTGGGACGTCCTCCTGATAAATGCCCATGGGCGCTGAGAGATGAGCCCCTGGGTCTGGCCACCTGAGGGGAGTAAATCACCAGGGCCACTGATGTTTCCCAGATGGAATCGAGAGGTTGGGCAGCCGGTCTGTGAGTGGTGGGGAAAGCGCCGACTGTGACTGTCTTTGACGACAGGGGTTGGGGTCGGGGGGTCGGGGGCGCCAGGCTGCGATTGACACGGGATCCTGCATGCCGAGGTGTATCGAGTGTCTTCATTTATTTACGCTGGTTCATCTCACTGAGGGCTCACCCCGGCTGATGGAAAACAGCATCAAGCAACATGGGGTCAGTAGGTGACGAGGCTTGGGTCTGGGGAGTGCGGGAGGGGAGGCCGGAGCAGGGAGGCGGGAGAAGCTCTTTTACCCTTGCTGCCGCTTGCGCTGGGGACAGAGGCGTCCGTGTGTCCATGGGGGGCACCGAGCTCGGGCCCTGTGTGCCTGTTCCATCTGCACGCTGGTGCTGCTCCTGCCCCCCTGGACATGCAGGGAGGTAGGACCCTCACCTTGCCAGGTCACCTGCGGGCCTGACTCGGTCCAGGCCACCGTCCTGGGTGAGCTCCCGCCCCCACCCACGTCCCGCCACTCGACTTGCCCAGGAAGGGCCCGCACAGCTGGGCAAGGACGGCTGAGTCCCATTCCCTGGTGCCTGGCGGTGACCCTGGAGGCACACCGCCACGTCTCCACTGGGACGGCGCGGTCTTCACTCGCTCTTGCCTGGGTACCGCTGTCCACAGCTTTGCTGACGGCCCCATGAGCCATGCGTGGGCAGACCCTGTCTACCACCGGGTCACTGGGGGTGTAACTGACCTGCTCCAGGTCCTGCCAGCGGTGCGTGCAGAGCTGGGAGTCCAGCGTGCCCTGCCGCAGATCCAGTCCCCGGGGTGCCCCTACTCCAGGCTCAGGAGTCAATAGGGGGCCCGTCCTGGCTTCAGGCGAGTGTCCAAGGAGGTGAGGACCGTGGGGACACTCAAAGGCCACACAGAGGCTGGCTGGCTTGTGTGGCCTGGGGCCCTTTCCCAACCACTGGGCCAGCCTCCCCTCCTGGGTGGGGCCACATCTTCTGCCCACTGCCCACCTTGGATGCTCAGAAGGCTGGGTGTGCTGGCATGACCCCTTGCCAGCCCGGCCTCATCATGGGCAGGGGGTGCCTAGTGGTCTTGCTTTTCCTCTGGGACCCTGGCTCCACCCTGTCCCCCTGGAGGACACCACATGGACAGAGGGACACAGTGCCAGAGAATAGACGTGCTCCAGGGACAGCTCTGGCAAGACTCTGTAGACGGGAGGAAGCCGGGAGGAGGCCTCCGGCCCACTAAGCCGGCCGGCAGACGCCTGTCCAGTGAGCCCGGCCAAAATCCGTGACCCGCAGTGTTGCGAGTGACAACCAGTTGTGTAGGGAGGAGTAGGTTGTGAGTGGTTTTTAAGGGATCAGCCGTGTGCGGTAACTCATGGAGGACGGTGGGCAGATGGGGCTGGGGAGGAGGCTGAGGCCGTGGGTGCTCTCTGACCTGTCCGGGAGGAGGGAGGAGCTGGACACACACCCAGGGGCCGTGTCTGAATGCCAGGTGTCCGGGAGGGGAGGTGGGCTTCTGACTGGCAACCATTCGTGGAGGTAGAATCAGGCTCGGGGTGGTCGGAGGCAAGCTTAGCATGTGCGGGCTGGAGGGGCTCTCTCATGTCCCCGCCCGGCCCCCTCTGCCGCAGACCGGAAGGTAAGGGGTGTTGTCCGGGGGTCAGAGGGGGCCGGGTCCTCATTGACCGAGCCAGGGGCCAGGCGTGCAGCGGACAGCGAGCGCCCCGCCCGGCTCTGCCCGAGGAGGCCTTGCTCCTGGGCATTTTCCTGGTGATGCTGCTGCAGACCTTGAATAAGGAGGCCGTGTCTCCGAGAGGCTGAGGGTGGGTCTGCCAGAGGGCGGGTTTGGAGACAAGAGGCACTAAGAGGCTGCAGGACGCCTTGAGCGCTGGGATGCAGGCCGCTGTGTCCCCCCTGCAGAGCCAGAGGGCTGGGGTGGGGGACGGGGCTTGGGTGTTCTTAGTGCTCCTTACTGGGGAGGACGGGTTTGAAGGTCAAACTGAACACGAAGCTCAGAGTTCTTGCACCAGTAGCAAATTGGTTACAGATGGACCAAACTGGAGCCCATTATCCAGAGTGAAGTAAGCCAGAAGCAAAAACAACAATACAGTATATTAACACATATATATGGAATTTAGAAAGACAGTAACGAGAACCCAACATGCAAGACAGCAAAAGGAACGCAGATGTATAGAATAGACTCGTGGACTCTGTGGATGAGGGAAAGGATGGGATGATATGGGAGAATGGCATTGAAACATGTTAATTATCATATG
>ML662454.1:8447282-8475373 GCA_007570785.1 Antilocapra americana
GCCCCGCCTGCGCTCTTGGGGTGCGCTCAGGGGCGGAGTAATGCTGCTGTGAGCTCGGTGTGCGGATGTGCGCCCCGCCTGCGCTCTTGGGTGTGCTCAGGGGCGGAGTAATGCTGCTGTGAGCTCGGTGTCTGGATGTGCACCCCGCCCTGCGCTCTTGGGGTATGCTCAGGACCGAAGTGCTGGGTCTCTTGGCACTCCTGTGTTTGTGTTTTTCAGGAACACCCCCTGTTTTCTGCACTGTTGCTCTCTCTTTGGCCATGCCCAAGGAGTCCAGACCTGACTTTCTCTTCATGGCTGGGAGCAAAAGGTGGACGCAGGTATCCTGGACCTTCCAGGTGTCCACGTCTTAGCTCCCAGCTCCAGAGAAGATGGTGAACGCTCAGAGCAGGGGAGCTGCCACCCGCCTGTGGAGCTCATCGGTCTGGGGCGGCGGTATGGAGGGAGCAGGCTGGGTCCTGCTGGGGTCGAATATGCTGCGTGGAAGGTGGGTGGGCGGGGCTGGAGCTGGAATCACGGGTCTCCCTGATCCCAGAGCCCAGGCTGAGGGGCCAGCATCCCAGGACGGGCAAGCAGACACCGCTGCCAGGGCAGGAAGCTGCTTCGAGGTGCCCACAGGGCCCCTACTACGTGGTCTCTAAACCGTGGAGCCTCTGCGTGTGGAAGGAAAGCGGGGTTAAAAGCCCGTGTCTGCTGAGGAGCGGGTCTGCCCGTGATGGTCTCCGAGCCTCAGCTTAGTGAGAAAGGCAGAGGGCAGCCAGCAGTGCTCAGGGAGGCGGGGCCGGCCTCCACCCCCTACGCCTGGCACAGCCCGCTGGCCAAGTCCTGCCAGACACCCGCCGCCTGCCGAAAGGCCTTGCGTCCCAGCTGGGCATCGAGGCTTTTGTCTTTCTCTCCAGACGAGGTGGGCATTGTGGGGCTGGGTGGCCGACCCTCTGTGGAGACTGGAGTCATTCCAGCCATCAGCTAGGTGTGCACAAGTTTATATATGTCCATATGTATGCACACGTGTGCAAGCATGCGTGCACGTACACACACGTTCAGGCACCGGTGCACACATATGTGCAACAGGTGCTACACGCGTGTGCGTGCACGTGTATGTGTAGACCTGTGTGCACACGGTATGCATGCGTGTGTGTACCTGCACGTGCGTGTGTGTGTGTGGGCATGCATGTGTGTGCATGAAGCCTGAACCGTGCTCGGACAGGACGGGACTCCAAGAGGCAGGTCTGTGTTTTCTCCTGTCTCCTCTCCGTTCTCCGCTCTGCCGCTTTAACGAACCCCAGGGCTCCTCGGCTCCCGCCCGGCCGGCGTCTGGACCCTGCCGGTGGAGCGTTCGGCGACGCTGAAGGCGGACGTGGCCTCGGGCGCCCCTTACCGGGACCCAGTGCTGCCCAGGGCTGGGGCCCTGCTCTGTCCCCGGGGATCTGCTGAACTTCTGAGGTGGAATGTTCCACGCTGTGGAAACGAGAAAAGTGTAAGAAGGTGGAGAGGCGAGGAGGGCTCGCCCTCAGTGTCCGAGCTGACGCGTTTCTCACCGCCTTCCGCCATCGGGCGGTGCGTCTGTGAGGAGGCCAGCCTTGAGCGCAGCCTCTGAGGCCACAGTCGCCGCAGCTTGAGCTGACCTTGTCAAGGCTTCTCCTCTAGTCTGGCTGCTGACACTTTAATGGTGTCTGACGAGGAAGGAAGCGCTGGCTCCGCGTTTCACTGCCGTTGATCGCTTCTTAAAGGGTCACGTGGGCCCCATTGGCCCGCATCCCAGGGTCTGAGCCCCCATGGGCCCAGCCTCACCCCAGGGCCCCCCATCCTCCTAGCTGCCCCCCACCCCAGGGCCCCCAATCCTCCCAGCTGCCCCCCCCCCCCAGGGCCCCCCGTCCTCCCTGTTCCCCACCCTCACCCCAGGGCCCCCATCCTCCAGCTCCCCATCGCCCCGTCTGTCTCTGGTGTAGGGCTCTGTGCTCCCGGCCATGTCCGGGCTCCGGGCCGTGTCTGTGCTCCCGGCTGTGTCCATGCTCCTGGCCGTGTCCATGCTCCCGATGCACCCAGAGCACTTCCCTCTTCATCTGTCTCGGTCCTACCTGCTCCCTCCAGACGCATCTCAAATATCATTTCAAATGTCAACCAACAGTGATCTTTAGAAAATATAAATCAGATCACGTCATTCTTGTGCTTAAAGCCTTTAATGTGCTGGCTGCTCTTTCCGCCTGGCTCGAGGCTGCCCTGAGTCCAGGCCCTGGCCCCTGGCTCCCACCCGCCGTGTCCCCTTGGGCCTGGTCCAGCCCCCACGCTCCGCGACGCCCGCCTGCCCTGGGCCCTGGCCCTTGCTGTCCCTCTGTCCTCGGAGGTGGCTCCCTCAGGCTCAGCGATGCCCACCTGCCCTGGGCCCTGGCCCTTGCCGTCCCTCTGTCCTCAGAGGTGGCTCCCCCAGTTCTTGCCGTCCCTCTGTCCTCGGGGGTGGCTCCCCCAGGCTCTGTGACACCCACCTGCCCTGGGCCCTGGCCCTCACTGTCCCTTTGTCCTCAGGGGTGGCTCCCCCAGTTCTTGCCATCCCTCTGTCCTCCGGGGTGGCTCCCCCAGTTCTTCGCATGGCCAGCTCTGCTCCTACAGTCAGGTCTGCATTTAAACCCCTGACCACCTGCTGGAGGGTAGCCCCTCAGAGCGGGGCCCCCTTTTTTGGCTCAGAAATGCAGCCACCATGTCCAGGGGCTGCTGTGAGCTGCCTTTCGGGGGGAGAGAGGAAGGTCCAGCTCTGGAAGACCTGGTCAACCTGTGGCCTTGGTGGACAGACGCCAGCTGCACTCCAACGCCTCGTCTTGGTCTCCTCTGCCTGGCGCTGCCTCCGACCAGCCAGCCTCCTTGGCCGCCGCTGGCCGGGCTGGTGGAGGGTGACGGTCAGTGGAGGGGTGGCCTGGTGACCTCAGCTCCGTGCGTGCGGCCAGCGCCCCCTGTGAGCGCCCTGCGTGTACCCCCAACAGCAGCTCCGGCCAGCTTCCTCTGGCTCAGCGAGGTTGGCTGGGAATAATCTCAGGGACGGGGCCCTGTCTCGTGGCGGGATGGCCTCCAGGGGTTTATTTATTTACAGGAGCAGATGGTTTGGACTTAGGAGAGGAACCAGCCGGCCTCCCAGGACCCGCTTCCTGTCTGGCCAGTGCCAGCAAACCAAAGACCAATCCTGCAAGGAGGCCGTTCGCCTTCCTGAAGAGGAACCCGCGAAAGCCAGGACACCCGAGACAGCTGTTCTGAGCCGTGCGTGTTCGCCTGCGCTCTGTCCCCGCGGGAGCCGCAGAAGAAGTGGGGGCCGTGGGCTCCCGGAGGATGCCGGGCCAGGGTCTGTGTGTGCCCGCATCCCTCAGGCGCTCCAGCAAGGGCATCCAGAGAGGGCACCGGCCGCGGCTGCGCCCTGGGCTGGCATCTCCCTGATCCCGCGGGAAGGTGCCCGGACGCGGCTTTCACGACCCGAGGCTGTTGGCCCAGGTCAGGCGGGGATGGGGCCCTGCCCACCCCGGAATTTGGGTTCTGGTGGGGCTGACTGGCTGGGTAGAGGCCCCGTGCCCCCAACTGGCCCCAGCTCGTCCAGCGTCTCCTCCAACTGCTGCCCAGCTCAGCCCAGCCTGGCTCCAGGGCCACCGTCTGGCACCTTTTGTCAAGGAGTCAACCTCTGTTTCCAATCAGTCACGTCCAAGACAGCAGCCCTTGGACGGGGCCTTATTTCCTCTCCTTGACTGATGACAATAGACAATTGATTTCCTGTCTAAAGCTGGGTACTTCAGCGAAATTAAAAGACTCATATCTCTACGGAGAATAATATTCTAATCTTGCTCACCCCATCGCCAGCAGGCGGCCCGCATTTCATGTCTCTGGAAGCAGCCTTTCATTTCCTCTCTGTCGGCTCCAACCCCACTGCCCCTGGGACTGGAGTTGTGATGCTCCCCGCCGCTGTGTGTGACTCACACGACCTCCTCCCTGACCCACTCAACCCCTCCTCTGACCTCTCACAGCCACTGTCCAACCCACATGACCTCTGGCCCTGACCCCACAGCCACTCTCTGACCCGTGCGACCTCCATCCCTGACCCCACAGCCACTCTCTGACCCGCGCGCCCTCTGGCCCTGACCCACACAACCTCTCGACCTGCACGACCTCCTTAATGAGAAGAGTCAGCCTAGCGAGGCAGGTGGGCACTGGCCCATTTTACAGATGACGGGTTTCAGTAAATGCACAGAATCAGCCGGGCCAGGATCTTCAGGCAGCGGGTGGAGGGGGCAGGGGGAACCTCGGTCCTCTTGTGAGGTCGTTGGTGGTGGGACCACACCAGTCCGCTCCCTCCTTCCTGCGTGCCGGGGCCTCCTCTACCCTGGGGTCAGCCCTTGGGCCGGCCCAGCCCGTGGTCCTGGTGTGGTGTTCTGTCCTGCTGTGCACGGTCCTGGTGGACCGAGGGGCACAGCGGACCGAACCCACCGCCCATCCTCACGGCCTGATGGTCACAGAACTCCCCCGAGACGGCAGGAGGTTCCTGACGAAGAGGGCATGGATGGTGGGGGCCGCCTGGTCAGAGCAGGGGTGTGCGTGGGGAGTGGGCAGGAGAAGCGGCCTTCCCTGCCATCACCCGGGACACGGGCTCTGACACCTCCCTGGAGCCCCCCACCCCTGGGCCTGGAGTGGGCAGACCTGGGCACCTCTGGTGAGTCTCAGAGCTTTTCTTCCTTATCTGAAAGGTGGGTGCACGGCTCCTCTGGGGGATGGTGTGATTTGCTAAAGTGCGTCTTCAGTCACAGAACAGGTCACTCTGGGGACCAGATAAGAGCTGGTGCCTGGGCTGGGGTGGCTGGGGAGACACGCAGGAGGGAGGTGTTGGGGGGGTGGCACCTGAAACGAAAGACCCCCCTGTGGTCGCCTAGGGATGGCTGTCTTGGCAGTTGTGGCTGTTTGTCGATTTTTAAAATCCCTCTCGTCCTTGCCAAGGGCATGGCGTCTCCAGGGCCTGCAGTTGGCTTGAGTTTGGGGTCGGCATCCCCCGGGGATGAATCTGAGCACCTCCAGACCTGCTGTCAGGTCGGGCGGCTCCTCTGGAGGCTGTGCCGTTTCTTCCTCTTATACTGCCCTTCCTGAGAGTGCGGTGTCAGACTTTAGTGCCTCGTATTCCCTGCAAATGGGAGCTGTGCGCTCCCAGCGCAGGGGTGGCGGGTGCTGGGGGCAGGGAGGCCTTGCCCGTCCATGCCCATCACAGCCTGGGGTGGGGTGCAGGCCGGAGCTCCCCTGAACACGGCACCCGTGCTCCGGGACCCAGGTGGGCTTTGTGGTCCTAAAGAGCAGACGCTCTTCCTTAGAGAAAAAATTTTTTTAATGTAGAAAAAGGATGACGTTTATTGGCTATCGTTTAGTTTTTCCGTTTTTGTTTTCTGAAGCTTCCCGTGGGTTACAGGCTGGGGGCAGAGGAGCTCCTAACCGTAGGACGGAGATTGTTTCTCCCCAACGAACTGATCTTCACCTTGGGTTACGGAGGGTCTGGATCCCATTGCGTTGACCCCAGGTGGGAACTGATGGCTCTCAGCGTTTCGAGGGCTGCTGACTCTGAAAGCTGCTGCCTCTCCCGGGTCTCCGGTCTTGCATCTCAACCCCAACCCTGTCACCCTCCCCCGCCTGGTGGTGCCACCCTGAGCCCGTCTGCCCCCGAAGTGGGGGTGCCGTGTGCACATGTGGGCCATCCACTGTCCCCCGATGTAACGCACTTCCTCTACTGCTCCTGTTTCACAGCACGCATGCACTACAGACGGCTCTCTGTGCCAGGTCCCCCGTGGAGGCTCTAACTGGACGCTGTGCTCCTGGCTTTGGGCGAGGGAGGAAGTCCCGCAGGTGGCTCAGGGCCACCTTGACAGAGGTGGGGCAGGTCCTGCCTGGCTGTCCAGGGGGCAGTCCAGGCTCCCGACGGGCCTCCGTGGTGCCCGTGGCGTCACACCTGATGCCAGCCCCCCGCATGCCGACTAGACACGTGCTCTGGGCCCTGGGGCCCCTAGGAGCAGGGTCCTGGTGCCTCCAAGTTCCCTTGCTTCTCCTCACTTTCCTTATTCTCGGAGCCTTCACAGCCAGCTCGACACAAACAGTCCCTGCGCAGTTTGCACTGAGCTGCACCAAAGTCGTGAGTTAGTTTGGTAGGCGTGTACCTAGTAACACCAGGCTTCCGATGCGGCGAGCATGTAACAGTCTCTCAGGCGTGTCTTAGTCTGTGCGACCCCAAGATTGTAGCCCCCCAGGCTCCTCTGTCCATGGGGTTTTCCAGGCACGAATACTGGAGTGAGCTGCCTTTCCCTTCTCCAGGGGATCTTCCCAGCCCAGGGATCAAACCCAGTCTCCTCATTGCGTGCAGATTCTCCATCATCTGAGCCACGAGGCATCCTCTGATGTGGAATACAGTGTATTTATCCAGTTTGTCCAAACCTTTCCCTACGTTTCTCTGCTCCGCATGCATGTGGCTCTAGTCCTCTGAGCCCGACATACATTTTGTGAGGTTAGTTTCCAGATAGTCAACTTTACTACTGCAAATAGGATTCTTTTGCCATTTTCCCAGACTATTCGGGCTGGCGAGTAGGAAGCCTATTGCTTGTTTATGTTTGTATTCGTGGAATTTAACAAGTTAGTGCCTCTTTGGATTTTTTTCGGGTAGACAGTCACAGCATGTTTGAGAGATGACAGTTTTGCCTCTCTCTTACCAGTTAAAAAAACGCAAAATTATCTCTCTATAGCTTTTCACTCTTTTAAAGTCTTTCCCATGCTTCATTCTGCTGTGGGGCCGCAGGACGCTGGCCGCAGTCAGCAGCGGGGTCTTCTTTGTGGGTTGATGTTGAGTGTGGGCTGTTGGCTTTGCGGTCCGAGGATATATTTTTAGTCTTGTCGGGAAAGTGTCACTCTCCCCTGTTGACCTCTCCTTGGCTGCGCTGGGTCTGCGTGCCTCTCACAGGCTCTCTCTAGCTGCGCAGGGTGGGGCTCCTCTCCAGTGTGATGCACGGCTGGCTACTCACCTTGGCGGCTCAGAGGCGTGCGGGCTTTGCTTGCTGCTGCACTGGGCTCAGTAGTGGTCTGCGGGCTCCAGAGCGCTTCCTCAGTAGCTGTGACACACCAGCTTAGTCGCTCCAAGGCCTGTGAGATCTTCACGGACTGAGGATCAAACCGGTGTTCCCTGCATCGCAAGGTGGACTCCTTAACCACCGGACCACTGGGGAGAGGGAGAGTGTCAGCTGCTCAGTCGCTTCGCACTCGCTGCGGCCCCACGGACTGCGGCCCCCAGGCTCCTCTGTCCGTGGGGATTCTCCAGGCAAGGACGCTGGGCTGGGTAGCCATGCCCCCCTCCAGAGGAGCCCCTATCAAAACGCTTTAACAAATATATTCCCCTGCCTATGGACACAGTGCTGGTGCCTCCCTCCCTTCCTTTGTTTAGGGTCG
The DNA here is from genome assembly GCA_007570785.1 of Antilocapra americana. NCBI lineage: Eukaryota > Metazoa > Chordata > Mammalia > Artiodactyla > Antilocapridae > Antilocapra > Antilocapra americana. The sequence continues at coordinate 8,454,720 of ML662454.1, forward strand.
AGCCGTCGCCAGTGTTAAAGGGCCCCCACTCCGGATCCGTCCTTGCTGTTTCACGTTCGTAGCAGACGTCCTCCTGTTAATGCACTGCTGTCTGTAGGACGTGCTGGCTTTGGGAGAATGAACCTCTGGGAAGCTCGCCATCTTTCTGAGTTCTCTGGAAGCGTTTATCCAGCATGGAAATGATCTGCTCCGCAGCACTTGGAAAACCTCACCGTGAAATGTCTGGGGCTTGTGCCTCGTGAGAGAGAAGTCTTGAACAACACTTTCAGTCTCACACACGGCGTCTTGCTCTTGCTTATTGATTCAGTTATGGTGACTCATTTTTCTAGAAAAGCGAAAAGCACATGTTGTCTAAATATCAACATGAAGAATGAACCTTGTTTATCGACCTTGGCCCTCTAAATGGGGCTTCTCTGGTGGCTCAGATGGTAAAGAACTCACCTGCAGTGCGGGAGGCCTGGGTTCAGTTCCTCGGTCAGGAAGATCCCCTGGAGAAGGAGATGGCCACCCGCTCCAGTGTTAGCGATCTTGCTTGTATACACTGAGGGAACTGGTGCGTCTCTTTTTTGACCTCTCCTTCTAGCTCCTGTGTGTTTCCCCCTTACATTGTCGCCGGGATGTCAGTTTTTTACATCAAATGTTTTCACTTTCAAGAAAAACACGTAACAGGTGCATCTAATTTATGACAATGATGCAGAGCTATTTGATGAGGTGGCTTTAATGCCCTTTGGCAATATTTGACGGCCTGGTTCTTCTCCCTGAGGAAAAGCCCAGGGTGTTAATTCTGAAACCTTAGCTGGATATAGAATTTCACCGTCGCCAACTTGCCTTTTCACTGTTCAGTGAAAGCTTCACTTGATTTGCTGTTGTGGAAGGGAAATCGAGGCCAGGCTGATACTTTAAAGAAGAACCTTATTTTTGAAAAATAGGATTGTTGAAGGAAGCTTTATTCACAGAAGTCAAAATTTTCTCCAGGTTTTGATGTGGGTCTCAGAATCTGCTGTAACTGGCAGGTGGAGTCTGTTAGTTTCGAGGACTTTCCCCCCTAACTCAGCTGCCTTGGTGAAGGGGGGGGTCGAGTGAAAGGGGTCCCATGGCCCAGGTGCATGTGGCCTCCTGGCGCAGGCGCGCGTGTGTGTGACATGCCAGCTCCCTGCCCCAGCTTGCCTCTCTCCTGTCTGACGCTGTGGAACAGCCTCTGCCCTGTCCCTCGCAGGTGGGCCGCCCCGGGGGGAGGCTTGTGTCTCTCTGTGGACTTCTGCAGCCCCCCTCCAGCTTCTACCCGGGGAGTCAGTGACTCTGCACAGACACACCTCTGATTAACTGCCCGGACTGAAGCCCAGTCGCCCCTGTGTTGGCCATACCGGCTGCCCCGCTGCCCTGGTGGGATGAAGGCTTCTGCCTCTGGCGCCCTTCTCTCCAGGGTGGGGGAAGCCATCGTGTCACCCGCTCCAGCTCGTTCCCCTCTGTGACCCCATCTCTGTCTGTCTCCAGAAAGCCGCCCGGGTACCTGGCCCAGGTGTGGCCCCCCCTTTCTGCGTGTTAGCTCTAGTATGGATTAGGGCACTTCAGTGAGTTCCCACTTTCATGCAATAGAATTTTGGGAGAGGACAAGGAAAATGCACATGCCAGTTGGACCGTCTTGAAAGAAGAATTCAGTGGGACAAGGGTTATTGGGAAAGATGGAGAAAGAGGCGTTTGGAGAGCAGGGAACGGCTTGGACCGTGATGCTGGCTGTGACGGCTGCCCTGCAGAGTGCGTCGTGTTCTTGGGGGTGAAAGGCCAGAGGACCCTGCAGGGACGGAAGGGCCAGCTCCTGTCCTGGACGCAGCTGGGTGGACGAGCTTCCTTATTTCTCTCATACCCTTCCCCCACTTCACATTTGGAAGATTTTGTCCTCTGCCTAACTGGAAGAAAGTGGGTCCCAGCTACCATGGGCCCTCACATCTTCCTTGGAAAATATGGGGATAAATTAGTTAATTATTGTTTTCGAATTGATGTGCTATTCAGCCTTCTGATTTATAATTTAATTGTGCTGCTGTAGGTAGCTTCCAATTTTTCACTGGATCCATTTGAATAAACTTGGTGTTGTGTCTCAGTATTAGCCAAAGGAGGATTAAAAAGTAAGCCAGAGAGTTTAGTAGCTTTGTAACAATAGCATAAAATGTGGAATAATGGACTGTAAATGTGTCTAATTACATAAATAATGCATTTGTGTAATTGTCAAGTAAGGGGGCGTGCTAATGAATCAATTATTTTTAATTGTAGGATGCTGATTGTTTCAGAAATATAATTGATTGTAATCAAGAATCAATTAAATGTTGATAGTAATTATGTTTATCAAGCTTAAATACATGACATCATTACACTATAACTGCTTCAGGAAGAAGAAACTAGGATGAGGTTATTATAAGTGAAGGAGGCAGAGCTCATATTTATGCCAGCAGCTCCGCGGTGGTGGGTGCACCGTAATGAGGTAGAAAGAGACGCTCTTCAAGGCTTATCAGTCAAGGCTGATGGAGGTGAACTGCTCCAGCTGTGAGCTCATCCCAGCCCGGAGCCGGGCGAGCCGCTTTCTGCCTGGGGCAGCCCCTGGAGGCGAGGCCCGCAGGTGGTCCCTGCGAGCCCCGAGCCCCGTGGTCCAGGACTATCTGGGCTCTTAGAAGTGGGTGGTGTCTGTCTTGGGCGTCCTGTTTGACTCACGCCGCTCAGCGCTGGCGGATCCACTGCCTGGGGATCAGGCAGCAGGGAATGCGTGTAGCCGTGTGAGGCGTGTTGAAACACACGCGTGTTTGTGTCCCTCGTACCTCTACACAGTGGGGAATTTACAGGACCGGTCGCGAGTCATCGGGTGGGCAGGGTGTTGCTGGAGGCGGCTGCCTTTGTCCTCAGTCTGACGCTGGACTTCCCCACGCGTCTCGCCTCGTTCCTTCCTTATTTCTTGAGCACCTGCTATGTGCCCGGAGCTGTGCCAGGGGTTCAGCATCTGTTGTTTCACAAGGTAAGATGGGCCTTTCCCTCGTGAGTTCACGGTACAGAGAGGGAAGCAGGTGAAAAGTCACTGCACTGGCTCGCAGCGAGCTAGTGCCGCAGGGACTCGCGGGGGCTGGTCCGTCGCTCGTGCCGATGCTGGGCGCTGGGGCAGGTGGGGCGGCACCTGAGCCGGTCTCCTCGCCCCGCCCCGCGTGGTGTCTTCTCTTTGGCCGGATGGTGGGACCCTTCGGGAGGCTCTGCCTGCGGTTGGCACGTTCGCCTGCTGGGCTGGGCTGGATCAGTGCTGTCCCCCTGGGAGCACACATCCTTCAGTGTTGGGGAATTTTCTTGCATTAATTTTTCAATAATTTCCTTCTCTGCTCCTTTCTCTTTCCTGTGCTTTACTTTATTTTCTGCTGATAGTGAATCTCCTGAACTGTTACTGTACTTTTCTTGTATTTTAATTCTGATTTTCCACCTTTTCTGTTTTGTTCTACTTTGTATTCTAAACTTATTATTGTATGTTCAATGTTTGCCATTCTGCTTTTTAATTTCCAAGAGTTTTTTTCCTTCTCTCTGAATTTTTTTGGTAGCGTTGGTTGTTGTTGTTCGTTGCTGAATCGTGTCTGAGCCCCTCTGAGCCCGTGGACTGAAGGGTACAGGCCCCCCTGCCCCTCACGGCCTCCTAGAGATCGCCCAAGCTCGAGTCCGCCCGTGGCGCCATCCGGCCGTCCTCCCGTAACTGGTCTCAGTTTGCAAACTCATTTTCCGTTCTTTTCTTTGTGAGCAAATTAATGATAATTTCTTTTAAAATCTTTTTATATTCCTATTTCTAATCTTTTGCCACCCCACCCCCATTTTTCTGAGACATAGTTGACACACAGCACTGTGTATATTTAGGATGAACTGTACGATTTGATCTGAATAAGGTGACGATTACCGCAAGGGCCAGTGGCCATCCACCGTGGGTCTCATCACCTCACATAGATAGCATCTCACATCCGTGCTGTATGTACACGTCATCTCACATGGATTCTGTATGCATGTTGTATACACAGGTCATACATATATGATCTCACACAGATAATATAGACACGTATCACCCTACATACATGTCCTCTCACATGGATTCGGTATGTATATCGTATCACACAGGTAATGCACATATTCTCTCACACGTGTACACAGATCACCTCCCATGATGTACTCTATACATATATATAATGTCACACAGATGCGTACATCCTTGTAATGATAATTTAGGATTTACGCTTTTTTCTTTCTGAGTTCTTTTGTTTGCGTGTTCTGGTTTTGCCTGCTTTCACTTTTGTTCTTTTGTGTCAGATGTTTTCCCCGATGTCTGGTGATAACGGCACCCCTCGTGTCTACGAGTGGCTGCTGAACCCTGGCAGGAGCTGTGTGTGCCTGGCCCCTCCTGGTGGGTGCGGGGCCTCGCTCCAGGCGGTCGGGTCTGCGGGCGCCCCAGCTGACAGGCTCTGCAGGCCATTTCCCTCAGGCTAGCCGCTTTCCTCGGAGGCGAGGCGGTTCCAGGACTTCTGCTGGAGGGGGCCTCGCTGTTAGCGCCTGGAAGGGCTGTCCAGCCGGGCCAGCCGGTGTCTCCCGCCCCCTCTCCCTCCGCTCCCTTCTTGGGAAACACTGTCCTGAGACTTCAGCTGGGCCATGCCCACTGGGGCCCAGGGTAGGGCCCACGGGGGGCTCCCGACGGCTCTGGTGAAGACAGTGACAGCTTTCATCCTCAGAGACCATCGTTCCATATTGAAATGAGAAGAGCCCCTCATTTTACGTCAATAAAGTGAGCTGGGAGCGAATCCCTGCAGCTCCCACTGAAGTCTGGCGAAGCTCGCTTGCCGTTCCCTCTCCCCACCGAATGGGCTGGATGTTTCTGGGAATCCATAAATCATGAATAATGCATGAAAACCCACTTTTACAGGAGTAGGGAAGAAAAATAACGTGTATCCTGTGAGGCTCCCTGGAGAAGACAAACACATGTACATAAAATGTGTGTGAGCAAAAGAGAGCTGCCCTGAAGCCACGGCCGTGGAGGTGCGTGTGGGAGTGGGGGGCAGGGGCCGACCCCAGGGAGGGCGCGGACCCCCGCAGCAGGGAGCGGCTGGGGGGAGGCGGGGCGTCCCAGCACCGCGGGGTCCGCCCTCCAGACGCCCGGCAGGCTGGCAGGACAGGTGCGGGGTGTTTTCGGCAGAGGTGGGCGCTACCCAGGGGCAGGGTCGGGCCCCCTCCGGGTGGACAGGCCAGGCCGCGCTGACCTTGGCCCTGTTCGCTCCCTGCCCCTGTTCGCTCCCTCCCTCCCTCCTCCATGCCCCCAATTCCCCTTGCCCACCCCTTTCTGCCCTCTCTCCGTGCTCTGCTTTTTTACTTTCCCTCTTTCTTGCCTTGAAACCAGGCTCCAGCTTAGGCCAGTGGAGGACTTGCTCTGAGGCTCCCTCCGCAGCTCCAGCGTGAGGCCCTCAGTCCTTGTTTCAGCATCTCCGCGGCCGGCCCCTCGTGAGGGTGACTGAGGGTGGGCCGCCCGACCCCGCGTGGGGGTGACTGAGGGTCTCGCCCTGGCTCTCCGGGGGTGCAGGGTGAGCACAGCCAAGGCCAAGAGCTCAGGCCGCGTGGTTCACCAGAAGGGCTTCTGTTCTCTGCTCTCCCTCCGCGCCTTTCCAGCCACTGCAGACTGGGATGTGCCCACCTATACTTGGGCAGGGGCTCCTACCGGAGTTGACAGCGTGGGGCCCGTCTCTGCTTGGTCTGACCTGTGATTGATTGCTTCTTTGTGGTTGGATCTCTTGAATACGTTTCTTAACTTTCTTGGGGAGACGGTGGCCCTCACCCCCAGTTTGCCTGTGATAAAGGCAGGGGTTCCTGTTTCAGCCAGAAGCCCTGAGCCTGCGCTCCACCTCTCTTGGGGAGTGTGGCCTTGTGTTCCGTGCTGCTGGGGCCAGTGTGGACCGGAGGCTGATGGCAGCCATGGGTGGGGGTCAGCCAGAGGTGCCGATACCTGCTCCCAGACCAGCGCCTCCTGACGTTCTAGACGGTGAGGCCCTTTATCTTCTCAAAAACTTCCAGTGCCCCTGCCCAGTGCTTTTGTTGGTTATCTTTAAACACTCGCTGATTGAGAAGAAAAAGAAAAGCTAAATAAAAACTATAAAAAAACCAAGTATAAATAAAACAGCCATGCATTTTATTTATACTTTTAAAGTGGAACTGTATTTCATAAAATGCAGCAGTGTCTAAACTCATCTGAAAACAGTCCGCTATTTAGTTTGTGATGGTTTCCTGAACTCACACAGCTTAGTGGAGCCTCACAGGGACTCCGAGGGTGTGGTGTCTCCTAAATCTGCAGGTTGGAGTCTGTTGCTTCAGGTGTTGTGAGTGCTCCCCTAGACGGAGCCAGACCCGCGAGGCCACCGGTGGACTGTGTTTTATCAGCCCTCCGTTCCCTCCAGAACGGTTCCTCTGCTGAACTGCACCCTGTGGGGATGCTGCTGGCCTGAGGGACTCCACGGGGATGGTGCCACGGAGCCTGTCTGCTGTGAGAAGATGTCAGACGTCGTTACGCGGCTTAGACAAGGTTCTTGTGCCAATAATCCTGGCTGAGCCGTGAGAAAAGCGCTGATTCAAGGACCCAGGGAGGACTTTGGCTTCTGGCCACGGCAGAGAGATTGGTCCTGGACTGACTGCACACGCCCCAACAAGAAACAGCCGGGGATCTCCACACACCCCAACAAGCAACAGCCGGGGATCTCCACGCACCCCAACAAGAAACAGCTGGGGATCTCCACGCACCCCAACAAGCAACAGCCAGGGATCTCCACGCACCCCAACAAGAAACAGCCGGGGATCTCCATGCACCCCAATAAGAAACAGCCGGGTATTTCCATGCACCCCAATAAGAAACAACCAGGGATTTCCATGCACCCCAATAAGAAACAGCCGGGGATCTCCATGCACCCCAACAAGAAACAGCCGGGGATTTCCACGCACCCCAATAAGAAACAGCCAGGGATCTCCACACACCCCAACAAGAAACAGCCGGGGATCTCCATGCACCCCAACAAGAAACAGCCGGGGATCTCCGTGCACCCCAATAAGAAACAGCTGGGGTTTCCATGCACCCCAATAAGAAACAGCCGGGGATCTCCATGCACCCAAACAAGAAACAGCCAGGGATCTCCACGCACCCCAACAAGAAATAGCTGGGGATCTCCACGTATCCCAACAAGGAACAGCTGGGGACCAGCAGCATTTATGGAACACTGAGTTCAGCTGTGGACAATGGGCAGTGTGAGACTGTGACCCCAAGTCCGGGGGCAGCTGGCAAGGTGCGCCCCATGGCTGCCTTGGCTCTTGGCCTGGCTGATGCTCCCCATCGGGCACCGGAAACTGGAGTCTAAGGGGGCCAGCTGGTCCCACTGGGCTGAGAAGGCAAAGGGCGGAAGTGGGGGAAGCTGAGCCCTTGGGATCAGCAGGGCAGTGGGCGAGGAGGGGGCCGTGCAGAGGGGGCTCGGGGTCCAGTGTGGACTCTCCCTGCGATCCTGGTCGGAGCCCGGCTGCGTGTGCCCAGGCAGGACCACGAGGGGCCTGCCGGGGGGCAGCTCCCGTGGGCAGGGGGTGGGACAGAGGTTCCGGAGGTCAGGAGTGCGAGGGGACACCTGGGCCCAGTGCGGACAGACGCTGTTAGTCTCTCACGAACGTGGTGACTATTGTTAATGGAGCCACACTGCACAGAAGGGCCTCTCCCGGGCGGAGAGAGGGACCCTTGTTTCATCTGCCCTTCCCTCCACCTGGGGCAGGCGGTCACGGAGGGCCGCCCCCAGAGGGGCCGTGATGAAGCTCATCATGGGGAGGGGCAGGGAGATGGGGAGAACCTGTCCGGGGCTGAAGTGCGGAGCCCCTTGCCCTCCGCCCGGAGGCTGCACAGTTATCTCCTCGGCTGCCCAGCCAGTCACCTCCTGGCAATGCTCTCAATTTGTATCGAACTTAGATTCCTTACGGTGAAAAATGATGTTTATTCACCATGAAGGTTAAGAAAAACAGCCCTTGAAAGGGAATGAGCTTTTGTTGGAGGAAATTTTTTTTTTTAATGAGCGGGATTATGTTTCTACAATAGTGCCTTTTGCGTGCACATTTTCCCTAAAAGAATGAGGACTTTTCAGAGCAAAATGAAATCCTTTAATGAGCAGGCATTTGAAAAAGCAGAACAGGAAATAATAGCACGCTCCAGCACTGCCTGTGTCTCCTTGGAGGCCTGACAGTGCGTGCCAGATGGCGGCTGCTCTGCAGAAAATAACCTGTCGTCCGGGAGCTGTGGAAAGAGCAAGGCCGTCGGCGTGGTCCGGCTGGGATGGAGCCTCAGACGTGCGCGGCCGAGCAAGGTACCTGGGACACACGGAAGAGACGCTGAGAGGCTGGTCCGGAGGCTCCGCTGGCTTGGAGAGGAGGGGGACTGTTGAGGGGGGATGGAGTCCTGTCTGGTGAAGGGGGTGGTCTGGGGGCCTCTCTAGACTCTCTGGACCCATGGGAAAGTGGAGACCCCATGGGGCTGCCATTCACCAAATCGGTGGTTCTCAGCTGGAGGCGGTTTGCCGGTTGGCGACGCCTGCAGACACTTTAATCCTTGTGGCTGCAAAAGGCGCTACCAGCATCTGATGGGTGGAGGCCCAGGAAGCTGCTAGACATCCTCCAGGGCTGGAAAGACAGTGGAAGTGTCAGGCAATCGGTCGTGTCCAATTCTTTGTGATCCTGTAGCCTGCCACGCTCCTCTGTCCGTGGGGTTGATTCTCAAGGCAAGAATACTGCAGTTAGTAGACATTTCCTTTTCCAGGGGCTCTTCCTGACCTAGGGCTCAAACCTGGGTCTCCTGCATTACAGGCAGATTCTTGATCATCTGAATCACTGAGGAAGCCAGCAGGGCTGGAATGGCACCCCACCCCCCACCCCAACAGAGAATCATCGTGGCTAAAATGTCGCCAAGGCCCCTGCTGAGAAAATCCAGTCTAAAGCCCAGAAACCCTGACTTGCAGTGCAGCATCTTTGCCAGAAGGTTCTGGTTGCCTGAGAAAGCAGCTGTGCACACACCGGCCTGGGACTCACCTGGGAAAACCCGAGGGGCGAACACGGCACCCCAGGGGGGTGCTGGCCTTGCAGACCATGTGGGAGCTGTGTGAGCACAGAGACGGGGTCTCGACTTCAAGGATGCCACCTTCTGGCCTCTGCACACCGCCCCTCCAGGCTACCAGACGTTCAAAGCGCCAGCTCACGGCTGGCACCGCGCTGATGGAGCAGCTGGATGCACAGGCGCTGGGGTCCCCACTCCTGCCCCGAGGTGAACAGGGTCACTGGGAGGCAGCCTCACCTCCCTCACTGGCAAGCCAGCCCTCGACGCCTGTTACTCACCCCCCCAGACTTTGTTCTTGTTTTAAAGACGGTAAATATGAAAATATCCCAGGCAACCGACAAGTGGAGACTCTCATTACCCTGTTAGCCACTCCCATGAATGAGCCTATTGGTTCCAGGCCGTATTGATCATTGGCTTAAACCAAGAGGATTTCCATATTGATCGTTGGCTGAAGGTCCTGAAGATCAGACAGAAAGTTTCTGCTGAATGCGGGGCAGGCTCGGCTGAGAGGAGAGGACGGGGAGGGTCTTGCGGGTCCCAGGAGGTGTGAGGCCCACACTGGACTCTGTGTAGAAGATGACTGTGGTCCAAGAGGGCCTCTCCTGCTTGGGCTTGTTCTGGGGGCCCTGGGCAGAGCTGGGAACGAAGCAGGAGCTTCCCGGAGGCTGGGCTGAGTGTCGTTCATGGTCCCTGTGGGGCCTGGGATGCCCCCTGCGGCAGGAGGTCTTCATCACAGCGAACCCCTGCCGGTGTCAGGGGAGCTGCCAGTGTGGCCCCAGGGCTGGACCAGAACCTCCCAGGATCCATTTCCTCGGGAAGCCAATCTTTGCAGAAAACTGAGGATTCTGGGGGCGTTGAAGACCAGTGACTCTGTAGAGCGGGCCTGCCACGCCAGCCTTCAGCCTTCTCCAGACCTAACCTCCATGCGGCTCCTCTTGTCCGAGCCGCCGCCGCCTCCCGCCTGGACACAGCCGTGGCCCCAGGTGGCCCCCAGGGGCCCCGTCCACGCTGCAGAGCAGGACCTCCTCGTGGACTAGGCCTCTGACCGTGTGGCTCTGTCACCGGACCCTCCAGCGGCTCCGTCACTCACCGCCGCTCTGTCTGCCCTCTCCTCTGCCCGCTACTTGGCGCTGCTGAGCGCGTTGGTCCTAGGCCTCTGCTCTCGCTGTGGCCTCTGTGGGCAGCTTCTCCCCCGTCTGTGTGGCTCATTTCTTCAGCTCGCTTGAGCCCCGCTGGGTGTCAGCCCTTTAGAGAGGTGTTCATCGCACATCTCTGTGTGTCTCTTATCTCTTACCCTTTCGTTTGATCAGCACTGGAAGCTGCATCGTTAATTTATCTGACTGCCTTTTGTGATCTAGTTCCCCACTAAATCTTCCACCACGTGTTGGCAAGAACCTTGCCCTTTTCATCCATAGTCCTGGTCACTAGGGCCAGGTTTGGCTCTTGTTAACACTAAGCCGACATCTGTTCAATCTATGGCTGAACCATCAGCAGAAGGAGATGGGATAGAGATACTTAAATAAATTAATTTAAAAAACAAAATTTAATTAATAAATGCAACGAAACAATGAAACTTTGTCTATAAGTGCAGGGTTACACCCTCGGGGAAACTCTTATACCTACGAGGAGATGTGCATAAAATTGTGTATTGCAGAATTGCTTATAACCACACAAAATCAAAGCGATCTCAGTGACCATTGATAGATAAATGAATAAGTTATGATATATTGAGAGATTAGTTTTATGGTAATTAAAATAAATGAGCCTAAATTCTCTCTCTCTCCATACACATGTGTTTGTGTGTGCATAATGTAGGTAGGTTTCAATAATCTAGTGGGGAACGAAGAAAGCTTGCCACAGAACAGTCCCTACAGCCTGGCCCAGGCACGTGCAGAACTGGGTTAGCAGCACATTTGGAGGCATAAATGCCGAGTTCAAGAGAGCGGTTCATTCTGAGGAAATGAGGCTTACGGACACTTAGAGGTGGGAATGAAGGTTCTATTTTATCACTGACGTTTAAATATTTTTTTCTTTTAGTATCAATCACATAAGGAAAACCTCACCAATGCAGAGCTCTGCGGAGGACATTTGGGTGTTTTTTTCACGTCATTCTCTGTATGTTTCTGCATGTGTTTGGTCTTTCATAATATGTGACTGATTTCTAAATGGGCTGAAATAGATGGGTGCACACGGGAAATAGTATTATTTCTCCCCATAGATTTGTTTTTAAAAAAGGATGTTTATTTTTGGCTATGCTGGGTGCCCGTTGCTGTGCAGGCTTCCCTCTGGCTGTGGAGAGCGGGCGTCTGCTTGTGCTCTCCGTGTTGTGGGGCACAGGCCCCTGGGCTCCTGGGCTCCGGTGTTTGCAGCCTGTAGGTGGTGGTTTTGGCCCCGGCTCTGGAGCCCAGGCTCAACAGTTGTGCAGGTGGGCTTAGCTGCTCCGCAGCGCGTGGGGTCTCTCCAGACCAGGACGATCAGACTTGTGTCTCCCGCACTGGCAGTGGATTCTTTATCACTGAGACACTCAGGAAGCCCTCCAGAGAGTCTTTTAACCGTGGTTCTCTTTCCTTGCACTCCAGGCTGATCTCACAGCTTTTGAGTTGCCTGTTTTTGTTTTTTTAAATGAATATTTATTTGCTCATTGATTTGGCGGCACCCGGTCTTAGCTGCAAACTCGGAATCTTTGGCTGTGGTGTGTGAGCTCTTAGATTCAGCAATGTGGAATCCAGTTCCTTGCCCAGGGACCAAACCTGGGCCCTCTGCTTTGGGGGCACGGAGTCTTAGCCACTTGACCACCAGGGATGTCCCTTGAGTTGCTTTTGATTCCATAGCTGAGTCCCGTCCTGATGAATGCCACTCAATTTCAAGCCTTTAAAGGCCCATGAAAACACTGGTCCCACACCCAGGGTCCCACACCCACGGGCGTTCCCCATGCACGGGCTGCTCTCCTCCAGCTGAAAGGACCCTTTCTTTCTCACTGCCTCCTTTTCTCCCTCTTCTTGCTCCTCCGGGTGACAGGGGATCAAAGAGCAAATGGCAGGATATTGTTCCACGTGGCTGAGCCTGCCATGTGGTCTTCTGGCTGAAGCCTTGAAGGTTGCAGGAGTCGAGGGCGGGGGGTGGTCAGGGGTGCTCCAGTCCCCTTGCAAAGTCAGGGTTTCTGGACAGGAGCAGATGTCCTGGTCTTTGTCTCACAGGTCCCTGCCCTGCAGGGACACAGCCAGTGTTGGGTGGACCGTCTCCTGTGCTGTGCTGGTGGCCACGCTGGGTTCAGCTGACATCTAGCAGGGAGTGAGGGGCAGCCGCCCCTCCTGTGGGTGCCCCAGCTCCTCCAGGAGCCCTCCTTGCTCGCCTTGCAGGAAACGGGGGACCCGCCACTTCTCAGAAAGAAGAGGGGAAAGCCTTGGGGTCTTTCCAAAGGACCCTCTGCTTACCGGGGCTCCTCCTGAGGCCCCACCAGTACGCTCACTGCTCAGGGCGCCTTTCAAGTTTCTCTTTTCTGTCTGTGTGGTTTGCTTCAGATAATGGAGTGACGGCAGCTGGACCCATTTTGCCTTTCAGTAAATCCAAAATTCAAGACACAAGCAATTTCTGTTCAACATCCTGTGACAAGGAGAAAAAATAGAGTTGATTAAAGCCTGACTACGTGAAACAGTGGAGAATGTTAGGGCAGGAGCCGTGGCAGTTAAAATAACCAGGAAAGCCCTGAGGTTTAAGAAAAGATTAATATGTGATCATACATGTTGTAATTAGTAATTAGAAGGCCCAATTAACCTGAGAAAATTATGGTGCGTTTAACCCTTGGACATAGGATATTTGATTATGTTCAATTTTTCTTTATAATTATATGAGGTTTTCAAAATAAGGAAACATATTTAGATTTTTAAAGTGTACAAGTAAAGAGATTATGTATTATAATTTTGTCATTTTAGGTAAGTATGGTGGAAGTGACTTGAAGATGCAATACTAAAGATTCACAGTGATCCACGTGATGGTATTTACTGAGGTGTAAATATGACTTACTTGGACACATGCTTGCTTCTCTACACAGAGAGACACCCAGTCCTTTGTCTCAAGCTGGAAACAGTGATTCCTTGAGGTTTTCTCTGTAGATAGCCATGTCATTCGTATTGTTTCTTCCTTTCCAGTCTGAATGCCTTTTATTTCTTTTTCTTGCCATGATAATTTGAAAACTGGACATTTAATACATTATAGCATGGCAACTTTGGAAATTACCCCCGTCCCCTAACCAAGGTTTTCTTGTTGCTCTTGTTTGGATATTTTTAGTGACTTTTCCTAAATATTTTTTGTGAAGACTGTGTTCTTTGTCATGGATGGTCACCGCAGTCTCTGTTCCATGATGTTCGTGGTCTATGAGTGATTTGGCAGAGATTTTCTTAAATGCCTGGAGTCAACAACAAAGACGCCAACCAACCAGACCTCTCGGGTCTTTGCGGACTGGCTCTGTGCTGGCGTACTCCTTCAGTGCTTAGCGAGGCTGTTCACAGCTCGGCCGTATCACGTCCTCTTCTCCTGGAGCCTGAACCTCAGGCAGAGGCGGAGCTGATGGTCCCCTCAGGCGTCCAGCCTTGCACGTGTGTGGGGACGTCGAAGCTCCCTGGGGTGTGAAGGTGCTTTTCAAACCCTTCTTCTTCTAAGTGTCTCCTCCCTCAACCTCTTCCTTCCTGGCATTCCAGCGTGTCTATTGCTCTCCAGGTCAAGCACCCCTTGCTCCAGGTGGCTTCAGATACCGCGTGTGGCTTTAAATACTTTGGGCAAATATCTCCTGGGCGACGGGTCATCCCTGGGAGGGGTCGCAGGCAGTGGAACAAAGACTGGCCCTGAGTCAGTCCTTCGGGGACCACCAGGGAGGGAAACCCTGGTACTGCTTCTTCAGCATGAGGGCCGTGCTGCTCCCGGGGGTCCTCACTGAGCTGGGGGGAGTGGGAGATGGAAGCAGGTCAGTTAAAATATCAAAACGCTTTTCCTGAAATTCAACAACTTCCTTCTTCATTAAGAAAGAAAGTTCCCCTGGGTGTTGTACATTTTTGATTAGATTCCCAGAGTTTCCAAAAGTCAACCTGTTTTTGCCAGTTTAATCATTGCTTTAGTGGAGAGAGAATGTTTGGTATTTCTCTCCTCTGCCATTTTTGGTGGCAACAGATTTTTGACAAAGGTAAACAAGCGAATTAATGCAGAAAGCAATGCTGTTTTAGCAAACGGTACTTGAGCAATTGAACATCTATATGTTTTAAAAAAGAAATCTGATCAAAACATCATGCATTAGAAAAATTCACTCAAAATGGGTCACTGACTTAAATGTAACATGCACAACTATAAAATTTCTAGACAAAACCAGAAAATTCAGGACCCAACACTAGTTTTTAAACTTAACTCCAGAAACATGACCCATAAAGGAAAAAATGGATAAATTGGACTTCATCAAAATTTAAAATTTTCCTGTTAGAAGAAGAAAAATGAGAGACTGGGAGAAATATTTGCAAACCGTGTGACTGAAAAGAACTTGCATCTGGAATGCATTAGCATCGATTTGAGGAACAGCCACCATCCCCAGCAACCCACCTAGAAAGTGGGCAGAAGACAGGAACAGGCATTTCACCAAAGAGGCGAAACAGGTGGCAGACGAGGTCGTAAAGAGTGCAGGTCATTCGCCTTCGTGGATGCAGATTGGACCGCTCGTGGCGTGACTTCATGGCACACCCGTCACGACGCGTCAAACAGAAGGCTGGCAACCCCCACCGCTGGCGAGAGGGTGGAGAAGCGCCGTCCTCTGCCCTAGTGGGGTGTGAATGGCTCGGCGTCTCGGGGGAGCCGTTCGGTTATTCATGGAGAACTACACAGGCAGCTACCTGGGGACGCGGCAGCTGCACTCCTGAGCGTTTATCCCGGAGAAACAAAGGCTGACAGCCAGGCGCGCATCTGTGCGGCCTCTTTGTAATAGCGGAGAGTAAACACCTAGCTGTGGGTGAATGGCCGTCCACATAGCTCTCCAGGCCGTGAGCGCGGCTCAGCAGTGGAGAGGGACAGGCTAAGCTTTCTTGCAACAGCCTGGATGGCTCTCAGGGGAACTACGCCCAGTGAAAACACACCACACGCCCCCAGCCTGCGAAGCTGGCGCGCTCCGGGAGCTCCTGGCTGCAGGGTCCTGCTGGTGGCCCTGCGCTGTCACCACGCAGAAACCTATTGTTCCCGGAATCTGCCTCAGTCGCCTCCCCGCCCCGTTCCTGGATCACGCCTCTGCCCCCAGTGTTCCTCCTTCCGCCGGCTCTCTAGACCCTCCTTCCGTGCCCTCTCTCAGCCCAGACCCTCCTCTCCATGAAGCCTTCACGCCCAGTTGCTGGAATGTGTTTCATTTTCAAACTTCATGTTTTTGATTTAGTTGATAATTGTGGATTTTTCTAAACATTTGTGTTTTTTTACCTTTAAAAAACGTATCTGTCTTGTTTTTATTTTGAATATTGACGATGTCAAAGAGGAGAACAGAAGAAATCTCTGAATGTCCCCACTCAGACATTCAAAAATTAAAAACATCTTAGTTTCTCCTAGGTGAGTGGGTTTCTCTCCTTCTGTTTCTGCTCTGTTGTGAGAGCTTCCCCTGGGCTGTTTGGGAGGAAAGCAGAGATTGTGTGACCCCAGGGCCCGCCCCTCCCCTCCAGGAACTGCCCTCTGAGCCCACGGGAGGTCGGGGTGCAGAGCCTTCCTGGTCAGAGCTGGGGTCCTGAGAAGTGGGCTTGCGGGCCCTTGGGGGAACCTGACGTCTGGGCCCCAAATCCCACGCTGACTCTGCACCGCGTCCAACCAGGGATATTGGTGGGTACGTCTGAGTTAGAGAATGTGTCTTTTCCTCCCAGCACACAGGTACAAGGGGGAGAAAATGCTCCTAGTTCAGGAAACACAGAATAAGAAATAAAATCCTTCCCGCCTGCTCCATTTCACCAAAGGCACCTACCGAATTTCTGTGATTCTTTCCCAGAGAGAACTGTCACTGAGTGTAAAAATGTCCAAGTGAAAAAACAGCGTACGGAGCTGCCAGCGCCTCACTTGCCTCTTTTCCTGCTTAAACCCTCCTGGGAGCTTCCCGCACCAACTCCACCCACCTTTGCTTCTCACAGCTGCAGACGTTCGCCTCTGCCCAACTCTGTCCTCTGTTTATGGACATCTCAGTGGTTTTAGTGTTTTGCTATTTCAAAGAATATTGCAATGAATGTCTTTCTCTTTTCATGTATATTTTGGCAAATATTTCAGAGCATGTGCAGTAACAACTAGCAATGGACAGTTAAATTACTTTAATTTTCTTTTTTTTGAAAAGAAAAGTCATGCTCAAAACTAAACCATCAATTGTATACTGCTGTTGCTGCTAAGTCGCCTCAGTCGTGTCCTACTCTGGGCGACCCCACAGATGGCAGCCCACCAGGCTCTCCCGTCCCTGGGATTCTCCAGGCAAGAATACTGGAGTGGGTTGCCATTTCCTTCTCCAATGCATGAAAGGGAAAAGGGAAAGTGAATTCGCTCAGTCGTGCCCAACTCAGTGACCCCATGGACTGCAGCCCACCAGGCTCCTCCGTCCATGGGATTTTCCAGGCAAGAGGACTGGAGTGGGCTGCCGTTGCCTTCTCTGATCAATTGTATAGCCATAGAGTAAAAAATAAATCCTCTTCCTGTATACATTCTGGGCCCTTCCCTCCCCTCAAAAGGAATAATCTTTATTTCTTTAAAAATAAAAGAAATTCTTTATTTCTTAAAAAAAACCTATGTCTTTAAAATGTGGCTGCATGCTTATCACACTGTACTTGATAAATAATTCTCAGTGGTTCAGAGACGTAGATTTTATGAATGAGAAAGAAATGCATAAGAACACCCCCATGGAGGGTTTACATCTCCAAACCTGAGGCAAAGAGGGATCCCCGGGGCACACGAGGAAAAGGAGAAGAAATTACCAAGCCTGCTTCTTGGCCCTGAACTGAGACCTGAGGTCCAAGCGAGACAAGGGTTGAGTCGTTCCTCTTCGCTTCTGGTGCTGGCCTGATCCTGCGATGCTCTGGCCCCCTAGTGGCTGTCAGGAGCCCAGACGCGCCGAGGGGCTGTGGGCTTGATGCCAGAGGGTCACTCTCTCTGTTGGGGAAGGGCTTCTGACAGCCTGATGGGGAAGGGGTTGGGGGACTGTCCAAGCACTTGGACAGGAGACCTCGTGGCTCAGGACGGGGCCCTGCCGTGTTCTCAGCCCCCCATCCCCGGGTGTGTGTCGGGGGATTTCTGATAGATGCCCTACCATGTGCTCAGAACCCTCATCCCTGGGTGTGTGTGTTGGGGGGGTCTCTGGACAGAGCCCTGCTGTGTTCTCAACACCCCATCCCTGGGTGTGTGTTGGGGGTCTCTGATAGACACCCTGCCGTGTTCTCAGCCCCCCATCCCTGGGTGTGTGTCGGGGGATTTCTGATAGATGCCCTGCCGTGTGCTCAGCACCTTTGTCCCCGGGTGTGTGTGTTGGGGGTTCTCTGGACAGAGCCCTGCTGTGTTCTCAACACCCCATCACCAGGTGAGTGTTGAGGGGTCTCTGATAGACACCCTGCCTTTTTCTCAGTCTCCCCCGCCCCCAGGTGTGTGCTGGGGAGTCTCTGATAGATGCCCCGCTGTGTGCTCAGCTTCCCCATCCCTGGGTGTGTGTGTCCGGGGGGCCTCTGGGGGGTGAGGGGCAGCAGGCAGGAGAAAGAGTGAGGGGTCCTTGGGTGCCGGCGCCTCACCCGTCATCCCCTTTGGGTGCTAGCTGGAACCACCTCGCTGAGGGCGAGTGTAAGCTTTGTGTTCGCGGACGAGAGGAGGGAGGCCAGGGCAGAGAGTCAGGTCAGCCTTGGGGCACAGAAGTCACCTGAGCGTCACTACATCCACCTCAGGAAGTCAGGGCTGCCCCCAGAGGGAAGCAGTTTCCAGAAAAGCCTCTGACACAGGTTTGAGTCCCGTGAGGGTGCATCTCCTGCACCCCTAGTGGTCACCATTGAAGGTCACTGTCTCCTTGGCGCTGAGCCTCAGGCCCTCAGCTTCCCCTGGTGGCTGGGCATTCCCAGAACAAGCTCGGGGCTACATCCTGATGCCCTTGGGGGGGTCCTTTGGAGCAGGTCTGGGGGTGCTGAGAGCTCACAGAGGTCAGGCGGTTAACCCCGTGCGTGGGGGTCCCGGGATGAGTGGTCCCGGGAGTCGTCCTGCCTGCGGAGGGCAGCTTGTGCCCTGAGTTGAAACAGCTTCTTATTTAAAAGTGGCACGCGGTACTTTTAGGAAGGGCTTCCCAGGTGGCGCTAAGTGGTAAGGAACAAACTGGCCAGTGCAGGAGACAAAAGAGACGCGGTTCGATCCATGGGTCGGGGAGATCCCCTGGAGGAGGGCGTGGCAACCCTCTGCACTGTTCCTGCCTGGAGAATCCCATGGACGGGGAGCCTGGAGGCTGCAGTCTGTGGGGTCACAAAGAGTCGACATGACTGAGCAACCGAGCTTTTAGGAAAATGCAAAGAGAAAAAGCTCCGGGCTAGGGGTGGTGCGAGGTTGTTGGCCCCAGGTGGTTAAGATCCCCCTGGGGGGTGGTTCTGCTGCTTTTATTCCCCCCTCCCCTGCCATGTCTGGCTCAGGGTGGTGAGGGGCTCCAACCTGGGAGGCCCCCGGAGTCCCCCCCAGGCTAAAGGGACCGGAGCCCTGTGGCAGATGGCGTTGGGAGCCGCCTGCCTCGGCCAGTGAGCTCGCTGGCCCCCCACAAGCCCTCTGAACCACCCAGGCGTCTCCTGTTCGGCTCCGGGAAACAGCCTTTGTCCCCCCCTCACCCCGGCCTGGAGAAGTGGCCTCAGTCCAAAGCGACGGCCTGCCACTCGCGCAGATTTATTCTTCGGTGCTGGCTGTCCTCACGGCCGGCGTCTCGGGCTGGCGTTCCGGGCCTGTCACAGAGGCCATCTGTCTCCCCGCCCCTGGCGGGTGATGACATTGAGGCCCCGTGTCTCGGCCGCCCGTGTGAGCCTGTGACGCTGACCTGGTGTGCGTCCCCAGCGCAGTTAGGAGGAGCCATGAAGAGCTCAGGGTGTAAGAGCTGCCGGCGGGAGGGAACAGCGTTCCCTAGGGCAGGGTAGAGGGGGTCCACTGTCCCGCGAGTCCTTCCCTTCTGGCCATGAAGTGGCCCAGGCTGGCGGTCACACCTGTGTGTTGTCTGGCCCAGGGCACACCTGGCTGGCCTCCTGCGCTTGGGAGTCGTTGTCTTTGCCCGCGGGTTTGCCAAGGTTGTGTGCAGCCCTCCTTGTGGCCAGGAGGAGTGGGGTGTGGGGCCAGATTTCGGGGGCTCGCCCTCTCCCCTCCAGCAGCTCGTTTGTCTGCGAGGACCGTGTAGCTGCTGTGAAGCACGTCTGCCACGCTTCCCGTCTGGTGTCTCCACCCAGACATTCCGCCCCGTCACCTCCCCCTCATTTCCGATCCACCGCCCCCCCCTCCAGTCTTTTCCCCTCTATTGGCATTTATTTCAGGCAGGAGACAGGAAAGGAAAGGACTCCTTTCATCCGGACGAGGCACTGACTGGCAAGTGTGCTTCGCCGCCAAAATGGTCTGTCTATTTAGAGCAACGAGGAGAATTTTGTTGGTCTTTGTGTCTGTTGAGCACGAGGCTTTTGCTGTTTTGCACTGCATGAAAATGAAATTTCAGTGAACTGCAGTTAGCTGTGACTCTGGTTTTAATTGCGCGGCCTTAGCTGTTGATTTGCATAGTGCATGATCTGCCAGTGAGCTGTGGCTTTGGGGTGATTGTGCTCCTGAAGTGTCAGCATGGAGAGAAGCAGGCCCTCCAGCCGTCTCGTGATGGAAAAGCCCCCAGACCATGAGACGACACGTGCAGAGTTGCTCACCATCCTGTTTGAGTATGAACGTGCTGCTCATTTTAGAAATGTGCTTCCCAGAGGGAGCCGGCTTTGTGGAGACTTGATCCAGGAGATCCTGGAAACGGCCAGAGGCTCCTCCCAGTCGCCCCAGGTCGCCACAAGCACGAGTAGCCCTGCGATGGAGCTGAGTGTGGACACAGACCTCGGGTGGATGGCGTCCCCAGGTAGTTAGACCACACTGCGCACACAGCAAGCTGTGGACGGTGTCCCGGTTACTGGACTCACTAGAGTGTCCACACACACCAGGCGGTGGACGGTGTCCCCGGTTACTGACTCACTAGAGTGTGCACACACACCAGGGCGTGGACGGTGTCCTGGTTACTGACTCAGTAGTGTGAACACACACCAGGGTGTGGACGGTGTCCTGGTTACTGACTCACTAGTGTGCACACACACCAGGGCGTGGACGGTGTCCTGGTTACTGACTCACTAGAGTGTCCACACACACCAGGGTGTGGACGGTGTCCTGGTTACTGACTCACTAGTGTGCTCACACCAGGGTGTGGACGGTGTCCTGGTTACTGACTCACTAGAGTGTCCACACACACCAGGGTGTGGACGGTGTCCTGATTACTGACTCACTAGTGTGCTCACACCAGGGTTTGGACGGTGTCCCG
>ML662454.1:8492820-8547427 GCA_007570785.1 Antilocapra americana
GGGCAGGAGGGACCCGGCGGCCGGCCCACCCTGGCAGGGCCTTCTGCTCCCAGACCCAGCGCCCCACCCACAGTCTGCCCCACGGAGCACCCGGGACGTCCAGGCCACTCTCACCTGGGTCCTTGGCCTGTCAGGACGTGGGGTGCTGGGACCGGTGGGGGGCGCTGTAATGGCAGCACACACATGAAGATGTGCACAGACACGCACGCACAGATAAACACACACACGCACACACACAAAACACACACGCACACGTGCACAGACACACACACATACATGAACACACACACATGCACACGCACACAGATAAATACACACAACACACATGCACACGCAAACACATACACGAACACACACAAATACACATACGCACAGATAACACATACACGAACACACACAAATACATGTATGTATACACGCACAGATAAACACACACGCACACACACAAGACACACACGCACACGTGCACAGATAAACACACACATACATACATGAACACACACACATGCACACGCACACAGATAAATACACACAACACACATGCACACGCAAACACATACACGAACACACACAAACACACATACGCACAGATAACACATACACGAACACACACAAATACATGTATGTATACACGCACAGATAAACACACACGTACACACACAAGACACATGCACAGGTAAATACATAGACACACATGCACGAACACACACAAATACACGTATGCACACATGCACACATAAACATATACAACTACATGTGCACACATGAATATATGCACATGCCTACATGCACACACGTGCACGCACGTACACATGTACACACACACACACACACACACACACACACACCCCTGCAGGACTGCAGCTGGGCAGTCTCTGGGCAGGGTGCTTTCTTGGGACGCTGCCTCATTTCTGACCAGAGGCTGCGGTCACTGGAGGGACTTGCTCAGGGGCCTTTTCTGGCCCAGTAAAGAACTGGCTTTGCTCCGCGTCATTTTCTAGTATGTGTGAAGCACGTCTGACAAGCGCTTCTGATGTCCACGGGGAGGCCTAGCACTCAGGAGGGGCTCAGAGTCAGAGGCCGGGGGTGTCCTGCAAGCGCTGGGCTCTTCTGCACGCCTGCAGCTTCGGGAGGAAGCTGTCGGCGGGCGAGGTGCATAACCAGCAGGAATGGACCCTGCATCTCATCACAGCTGTTGGTGGACACGGACCCAGAGACTACACATCCAGACCAGGATGCCCGCAAAGACCTGGGTGGTGCTCTTGCAGCTGGGACAGGCAGTCACAGCTGGGATCCCTAAAGACACAGAAACATCTTCGTGAACATTTCTGGAATTCTTTGGTTCATTTGTAACATTGTCAAATAAATCGCCCCATATGTTATCCTAGACCACTGGAGTCTGAAAATTATGAACAATACAATTAAAACATCCATCTTTATTTTCATGACACGAGTAGCCTTCCAACACTCTGCCTCTCTCTTCTTAAGTTGAATGTTAGATAAAAATAACAGGGAATCCTGCTCCTTCGCTTGGCAACCCAGTTCAAAACTTACGAGTGAGACTGACATTTGATTGCTGCTAGTTAATGTTTATGGAGTCTTTGCACACACAATTCTTTGATGTGACTCCTTGAAAGTTTTTGAGGCATTAGCTATTTTCCTATTAGAAAAACTATCATCTGACCTCAGTGGGTGTGCTGTGTGTGATGTTACGCAGCCTTAACCCTGCAGGGCTAAGAATGAGGAGAAACGACAGCTTTTGTTGCGAGGGTCTCAACTCCCGTCCAGCGCCCCCTTCCCCTCCTTGTCTGGTTCTGCTCGGAGGCTTCCCTGTCTGGCTGCATCTCCACCCTCTCCCTCCTCTGCTCTCTCCCCTCAGGGGATGGCGGCTTGGGCCCTGGCTCCTGTCTGCCTGCTTTCTGAGCCGTTACTGTTGTCTGGACTCTCCCCGGAGCAGCAGGCTCCCCGCCCCCCTTATCTGTGGGCACCCACGAGCCTCGAGCAGGGCCCCCCTCACTCTTCCTCCTCTTGGCCGTTGGCACTGTGGTCCACCAGGTGACTGAGGGCAGAAGCCTGGGAACCATCCTTCAGCCCCTTTTCTCTCGTGTCCACATGCCATCCATCCTGTGGCTTCACCTCCTGACCTTCCCTGTCTGGGCTGTGCCCACCTTCGCTTCCCGCCCATGTGAGCAGGAACGTGGCGCCCACGACAGCACCCTAAAGGCCCCTTGGCAGCCACAGTCCCTTCTCCACGTGGGGGCCATGGTTATCTTTATAAAATGTGAACTACTTTCCATCACTGCCCCTCGTAAAGCCCTCTTAACACTCTTCTCTCCCACTTGGAATAAATGCATGCTCTCCACCCTGGCCTGTAGGGCCTCACAAGCGCTGGCGTGGACTTGTCCTTAAAGTCTGCAGGGTGACTGTGGCTGGCCCTCTGCCCACTGAATGTCCCGTTGTCATGACTGTTATTTTGGTGAAGCTTACATGTCAGCTGTCCTCAGCTCAGTTCAGCTGCTCAGTCGTATCTGACTCTTTGTGACCCCGTGGACCGCAGCACACCAGGCCTCCCTGTCCATCACCAACTCCCGGAGTTTGTTCAAGCTCCTGTCCATCCTGTCAGTGAGGATGGATGGACCATCCAACTACCTCATCCTCTGTCGTCCCCTTCTCCTGGTCAGTTGCTATGAAAGTTAAAATGTTAGTGGCTCTGTTGTGTCCAACTCTTTGCAACCCCATGGACTATAGCCCACTGGGCTCTTCTGTCCATGGAATTCTTTAGGCACGAGTACCGGAGTGGGTTGCCATGCCCTTCTCCAGGGGATCTTCCCAACCCAGGGATCAAACCTGTGTCTCCCACATTGCAGGTGGATTCTTTACCATCTGAGCCACCAGGGGAAGCTCAGTTATTATAGAGGTGATAAAATGGGCATTTTATCAAGAAATTATATTGGTGGTATGGCTCTTACATATTTGGATTATTCTAATGGATCCTCTTGAAATATCTTTAAAGACACAATTTCCTTGAGACTTATAATAGGGACCATGGGCTCACTTGAAGTTCTTCTCTGCATTTTCAGTTCAGTTCAGTCACTCAGTCGTGTCCGACTCTTTGTGACCCCATGGACTGCAGCACGCCAGGCCTCCCTGTCCATCACCAACTCCCAGAGTTTATCCAAACTCAAGTCCATTGAGTCAGTGATGCCATCCAACCATCTCATCCTCTGTTGTTCCCTTCTCCTCCCGCCTTCAATCTTTCCCAGCATCAGGGTCTTTTCAAATGAGTCAGCTCTTCGCATCAGGTGGCCAAAGTATTGGAGTTTCAGCTTCAACTCAGTCCTTCCAATGAACTCCCAGGACTGATCTCCTTTAGGATGGACTGGTTGGATCTCCTTGCAGTCCAAGGGACTCTCAAGAGTCTTCTCCAACACCACAGCTCAAAAGAATCAATGAGTCACTGCAGGTCTGGCCTGTCCTAGGGAACTCGGAATACAAGTGGGAAGATCTTTAATTTCCGTCTTATATTATTGCCAGTTGGCTTCATAGTTAACCATGAGATTGTAGGTTGCTTAGCGATGGAGATATAAGAGAATCAGTATTTTTAAAAACTTCTCAAATTGAACAATACCACGTTGATTGATTTTTGAATTTTTTTAAAATAAACTTTTTATGATGCGATCACTGCAAGTCCACACGTGACGGGGTCCTGGGGACTCCTCCAGCGGTCTTCCCAGCGGTGACACCCTGCATGACCACAGCACAAACCTCACAGTGGGTGACGGGCAGGCGAGCAGTTGAGGGGAGCACCGCAGCAGGAATCCACCTGCTGCCTTTCGTGGGAACGCCTCTGCCCTCCTTCTCCACTTCCTCCTTCATCTCTGCCGGCCACCAGCCTCTCTTCCACTTTTGTAATTGTGTCACTTTACTAATTCATGTAAATAGAGGCAGACCTCTCGGGACCGCCTTTTTCAGTGTAAATTTATTCGTTCAGATTGCTCTTTGCATTGAGCGTTATGTCCGTTTTTACGGCCGAGTGGTGTTCCCTGGCCACAGTGTGTTCCTTGGACACAGAAGTCTGCCGAACTGTTCACTCTCTGAAGGACAGCTGGGTTGTTCTTCCTGTCTGGTTCTTGTACAACGCTCCTGTGAATGTTTGTGGGCAGGTTTTTGTGTGACCACGGTCATGTTCGCAGCACAGGGTAACCGCACCGTGCGCCGAGGGCTCAGAGCAGCAGAGTGCCGCGCCTCACAGCTCTGCAGACCAGAGGCCTGAAAGCAGTGTTGGAGGCTGTGCTCCGCTGGAGGTCTGCCCAGAACTGTCCCATGTCTTCTCTCGGCGTCTGAGGTCGCCTGCGGTGCTCAGGGTGCCTGCTTCGGAGATGCGTCACTCCACTTCCTGCCTCCATGTCACTGGTGTTCGCCCCGGGCGTGTCTGTCTCTTCTTCTCACAAGGCCAGTGGTCATAAAGGAATTAGTGCCCACTCTGATTACTCAGCTGGTAAAGAATCCACCTGCAATGCAGGAGACCCTGGTTTCATTACTGGGTCGGGAAGATCCACTAAAGAAAGGATAGGCTCCCCCTCCAGTATTCTTGGGCTTCCCTGGTGGCTCAGCTGGTGAAGAATCTGCCTGCAATGCAGGAGACCTGGGCTTGATCCCTGGGCTGGGAAGATCCCCTGGAGAAAGGTAAGGCTCCCCACTCCGGTATTCTGGCCTGGAGAATTTCATGGACTGTATAGTCCATGGGGTCGCAAAAAGTCAGACGCGACTGAGCAACTTTGACTTTCACTTTTATCCAGAAGGACCCCATCTTAACTTGACTGCATCTTCAGTCTCTGTTCCAGTCCTCCCTGGTCTAGAATGACTCCCTCGTAACCAAGTACATCTGTAAAGACCTTATCTCTGAATCCAGCTGCATTCTCAGGTCCTGAGGGGAGGCCTTCAACATAGCTTTTAGGGGGCATGATTCACCTCACCAACAGGGAGAGTGGGCGCATGAAGCTGGGGCCTCTCCCGCGTGGGCAATGTCACTCTTGGGGCAAAATGCAAAGAGGCTTTTGGGGGAGGGTCCTGGCCACAGGAACCGGACTCAGACACCATCAAAATGGTCTCGGAGAGAACTGAAGTTCTGAACCAGCAACTGGGGCTCACGATTGATATTTTTGTCTCTGTCCAAAATTCAAAGCCCCTTTGCAGGTCACTGCCCACCGCTGGGGCATTTCCCGCCTTTCTGTCCAGTTGGTGGCCGAGGTTACCTGTGGTCCAAGATGGAGACGGCAGCTGTGCCTCAGAGCCGGTGGGAGGCAAGTTTGATTATGCAAATTTTGTTTTATTTTAGTCTTTCCAATGACTGCCTTGGGGCTTTAGTTCTCTGCCAAGGGCAGGAGAGAGAAGGCTTTACTGCTTAGACGCAGGCATTTGGAATAAGATGTGAGCAAACATCTCTGCGTAAGAGTGAGCCCATCCTGGGCCCTCCCCTTCCCATCTGGGCTGTGTGTCTGTTCTCACCGTGAGTCAAACTTGAGTTTCCTCTTTAATTCCACAGCTTCATTTAGCTTTTGAAACAGTCTTTTCAAATGCATTGTGTGATTCTAGTACACATTCCCTTCCTTTGTGATTTTTCTGAGCCCAGGCTACAGTAGCAAAGAAGAAACCACCGCCATGATGGATCCGCAGGCACTGCATCTTATAAATCTGCTCTAAACACAAGTCCCATCCTTCCAAACCGCACATGGGAAGTAGACAGCCAGGAAAAGGACATGGTCATCTGTCAAATCAACCTGCTTAATTAAATGTATGAATGTGGTAAAGCGTGAACAGCGTGTCTAAGGTGAGTCAAAAGTGCTGATGGAGGCACACATTCCTTCCCTCGCAGAGCTTCGCCAAGACAAGCGGGCAGGCGGGGGCCTGGCAGGAGCCGTGTGGAGGGACCTAGTCTGTGCAGGGGACCCCCGACAACCCCGACGCCCCGGGACCATCTAATGAATGTTCTCCCTAAACCTTCCCAGATCCCCCAGCCCCAGAGGAGGTCCCCCCTGGGGAGGAGAGACCCCTTTCCATACAGGTCCACGTTCACAGCCCTGGGATCAGGACCTGCTGCTCTGGGGCCAGGCTCAGCCTGTCGCGCCTCTCACAGTCTGACCCAGCCCTGCCGGCGCTGGGGTGTCCAGGGATCAGAAGGGCTAAGAACAGTCTTTCTGGACTGTGTGGACGGGATGTGCGGTCCTGCTTTGGTGTCTTCAGGCTTTGGTGGATCCTCAGTGTGTGGTTTTTTATTTTTCTAAGCATTCTTAGAGCCCCATCTTGTCCCCTGGGAACATCTAAGAAGAGCGATGCAGGGAAGCCCAGGACACAAGAGGGGGCTGCTCACAGGCAGGTCAGGAGAGAGCTGTGCCCAGCGCTGTTCGTTTCAGGACAGAGAGAACGACTGGGTCACACCTGCTGCTTGCTGTGGTGCCTGCCGCCGGTCCTCCGGTGGGCATGCACCCAGGGTCACACCTGCCGCCCCTGGGGCCTGGAGCCCCACCTGACCTGCCGACTGAGCCCATCCGGCAGCCTCCGGTAAGAAGTACCGTGCAACATACTTTACCTGCACACGCACAGAGCTTACACGAGCAGTGTAAAGGACAGACTGTGCCCACCAGGAATTTAAGGGAGGGGGTGTTACCTGAACCTTGAAGGCCCACT
This sequence comes from Antilocapra americana, assembly GCA_007570785.1. Lineage (NCBI taxonomy): Eukaryota > Metazoa > Chordata > Mammalia > Artiodactyla > Antilocapridae > Antilocapra > Antilocapra americana. Next base: position 8,499,508 of record ML662454.1, read on the forward strand.
TTACCCTGCACCCCTGTCCATCACGAGGACAGGAAATCCGCCTTCTAATTCTGTGTCATGCAGTTCCTGCCTATTCTTTCAAGGGTTCAGTTCAGTTCAGTTCAGCCGCTCAGTGGTGTCTGATTCTATGTGACCCCACGGACCACAGCACGCCAGGCCTCCCCGTCCATCACCAACTCCTGGAGTTTACCCAAACTCATATCCATCGAGTCGGTGATGCCATCCAGCCATCTCATCCTCTGTCGTCCCCTTCACCTCCTGCCTTCAATCTTTCCCGCATCAAGATCTTTTCCAATGAGTCAGTTCTTCACATCAGGTGGCCAAAGTATTGGAGTTTCAGCTTCAACATCAGTCCTTCCAATGAACACCCAGGACTGATCTCCTTTAGGATGGACTGGTTGGATCTCCTTGCAGTCCAAGGGACTCTCAAGAGTTTTCTCCAACACCACAGTTCAAAAGCATCAATTCTTCGGTGCTCAGCTTTCTTTATAGTCCAACTCTCACATCCATTCATGACCACTGGAAAAACCATAGCCTTGACTAGATGGACCTCTTTTGGCAGAGTAATGTCTTTGCTTTTTAATATGCTATCTAGGTTGGTCATAACTTTCCTTCCAAGGAGTAAGCGTCTTTTAATTTCATGGCTGCAATCACCATCTGCAGTGATTTTGGAGGGTAACAGGTTCTAAATTTTTAGTTTAGTTTTGGTGAATTTGATACACAAATGAATAAGTCTGAATGAGTCTCTCATGGACTTGCCTTTTTCCACCGAGCATTTGGTTGCTGAGATTCACGAGCGCTGACTGTGCTGGACTATGCTGGGTGCCTGGTTGTTACTGCAAGCCCCGCTTCTGTGGGTGCCCTGGGGGCTGGGAGCTTTAAAGGAGGGACTGGGGACTGGGGAGGGGGTGTGTGGGGGCGCAGGTGAAGCGGGGAAGTGGTCCGTGAGAGGCCCACCTGGGCTTGCCATGCGGCGCTCAGCAAAGTGGGCTCATGGCCGCCTGCGAGGCTGGATGCGGGGCTCGTCAGCTTCCGCTGGAGCACCGGCAGCTCTTCTGGCTCCAGGAGTTTCCTCAGGCCCTGTCAGGGGTCCAGGCTCTTCACAGGGGTGTGGCCTTGAGTTGCTAGAAACTAGGTGTTTGTTCGGGTTGTTACAGGTGCAGATGAGGGCTAGCTGGGAGGTCAGGGGGGCCTGGCTGGAGTTTAGCCAGTAGAGTCTTTGCTGATGCATACATGCCTTTATGTTTACATTGTCTTCTGCGGTTTTCTGTGAGGTTGCATAATTTACTCTATAGTCTGAAACTTTTGTTGCATTTCTTACCAGAGATGGTTCTTCCTTTTGCTATTTAAGTAGCATCTTTTCATTGCCTACTTTTTGAAAGATTAAAACCCACAGTGAAGTTACTGAAATAGCAGGGTGAGCACTCACACGCCTCCTCCCAGGTCCAGCGCTGACAGTGTCTCGTTAGGCCCACTCCTTGCCTCCCTCCCCTTCTCTCTCCCTCTCCCTCCCCCACATAAACACATGTGTACACTTGGCCAGCCTCACGCCACTTCATGCCAGCTTACATTAGCTGAGAACAAAAACGGACACAGTGCAACGATCTCACGTGGGACATTTAACATTAAACTGTTCTTATCCGGTACATAATCCACACTCAGGTGTTGCCGATGGTCCAGTCACAATATGCATCACATTTTCTCCCTCTGATCTGATTTAGGAGCCGACCAAGGGCTACTCTCTGCTCTGAGCCACTCCTGAGAGTTGAGCTGATGGCCCAGCCGCAGACCAGGTGATTGTACGGGTGAGCCGTCTCCCTCTCCGACACAGGGAGGCACCCAGTGTCACCTGGTCTCGTTACTGGGGTGGGGGTCTTGCCCACATGGTTAAGGCGGTAGCTGCCAGATTTCTTCATGATAAGGGCATCTTCTCCTGTGGTAACTAATGGGTAATTTTGGGAGTGACTCTACGAGCCGTCGTGAAATCCCGATGCCCACACCTTGTACCTGGTGGTTGGAGCATCCGTTGCTAAGTCCATGCTGGAGGCAGAGTGGTGGGTTTTTGTTCCATTGTTTCTTCTGAATTATCAGCATTCCTTGGAAGACTTCACTCCCACTCTTCCATAATTTTAGCATCAGAATAGATTAATGAACTCTTAATTCATTCCAAGGATTACCATCCATCCTGTCGTCATTCATTTTGCTGTTCAAATTATTCCAAGTTCAGCCAGTGGCACCCTCTGTGCGGTGGCTTCTGGGTCCTTGTTTGTGTCCCAGTCAGCATTTGAGAAATGAGAGGTGTCTTTTTAAAATTGCAGTTTCTTTTTCTAAATCTATATTTCATTTTTAATTGTAGAATAATTGCTGTATAGCATTGTGATGGTTTTTGCCGCACATCAGCACGAATCAGCCGTAGGTAGGCATGTGTCTTCTCCCTCTGGTACCCCTCCCCTCCCCTCTCCCTGCCTCTCCCACCCCTCTAGGTGGTCACAGAGCACCAGCTTTGGGTTCCCTGCATCAAACAACAAACTCCTGCTGGCTCTCTGCTTCACCTATGGTAATGTGCATATTTCAAAGCTGTTTTCGCAAATCATCCCACCCTCTCCTCCCCCTACTGTGTCCAAAAATCCGTTCTTTATGTCTGTGTCTCCTTTGCTGTTCTGCACATCGGACGGTCGGTACTTATCTCTCTACATTCTATATATACCCATTAATGTACGATATTTATCTTTCTCTTTCTTATTTCCTTCACTCTGTATAATAGGCTCTAGGTTCACCCACATCGTTAGCATTGACTCAGATGTGTTCCTTTCTATGGCTGAGTAATAGTCCATCATGTACATGTACCACGAAGGCTTCCTTCGTTCATAGGTGGGCATCTAGATTTGTTGCTGTGTAACTGACTTTGCTACACTGATCTTGCATCCAGCAACCTTGCTGAACTCTTCAACTAGTTCTAAAATGGTGTCTGGAAATGATTTTGATTCATGCATTGATAGAGGAAGAAATGGCAACCCACTCCAGTATTTTTGCCTAGAAAATCCCATGGACGGAGGAGCCTAGCGGGCTGCAGTCCATAGGATTGCAGAGTTGGACGTGGCTGAAGCGATTTAGCACCACACGCACAGCCGCACCTCTGTGCGTAATGACAGCTTAATTTCCTTCTTTGCAATTACATTTTTGTCTCTTTTGTTATTGATCTGGCTAGACTTGCCTGTACAAGGATAGTTCTGTATAAGAGAAACGCTGGCAGACACCAAAGTCCTCTTTCTGACTTTGAAGTTTCAGCGTAAACTGTGATGTTTGCTTCGTGTTATTAGCTGCTATGCTTCCCCACCCAAGGAAGCTCTGCTTTTTTCATAGCTGTATTTTAAAAAATCTCTAATGGCTTTGTAATTTTACCAAACAATTTGTTGTGTTTGCTAGGATGGTTATACTTTTTGTCTCCTTTAATATACAAATGTGGTCAATTACAGTAATATTTTTGAGTAAGAACCACCCCTGCATTATTGGCAAAAGCTTATCTGATATTTTCACTATATCCTCCACTTAGTTTAGCAGTAGTTTGGTTAGCCTTTTGGTGTTTGTACAGGAGACTGGCTTATTTTTCCTGTGCCATATTTCTCTCTTTTTCATGAACTTGTTGTCCGAACCACTTGTATTTCAGCAGTGTGGGCGATGTGTGTGTGTGCTGGCCGTGTGTGCTGGCCGTGGGCAGGCGGAGAAGTGAGCCAGAGTGGACCCTGGGCCTGTTTCTTGCCCGGGTCGCGGGGAGTGTCTGAGACACTCACGCTGTCCCCTCGGTGGGTGCTCTCCAGGCAGGCGTCCAGGATGCTGTGAGGTCAGCCCCTGTGACCCTGAGCGTCTGTCCAGGTGCGGCCCGCGGGGACCCAGTCTAGGGGTGGGGGAAGGCTCAGAGTGGGCTGCCCTCAGGTCCCCCAGGCAGGAGCCCCCCAGTGCCAGCCCCAAAAGGTGTGCCCTCGTGTGCCTGCCGGTCAGGGCCCTTGCTCCAGCACCAGGGACTCGGGTCTTGGATTTGGCCATGAGGCGGGAGGCAGCCAGGCAGGCAGGGGCTCTCAGGGAGGAAGGCTGGGGTGCAGAGTGTCTCAGGCTCCTGTCCCCTTCCCTCAGGGCTGCACAAAGGCAGGCAGCCTGGCACTGAGGATTCACCGCCTTCCGAGACCCCCATTAGGGCCTGAGGTCTTCATCTCTAGCTCCTCCGCATCTCCTGATTCTACCTCGAGGCCATCTCTGCTCCCTCACCTGGAGCTGTGGGACTTGGCTGTCAGGGGCTACCAGGGGCTGCCAGGCTTGTGGCTCCGGATGAGGGTCTCCCCCATGCAGGAGGGTGTGTGTGCCTGAGTGCAGAGTGTGAGAGCAAGCATGTGTGAATGTGTGTAGGCATGTGAGTGCACTGAGTGTGTGTACATTTGTGCGTGTGCGTGTGTGGCCATGGTGGGTCCCACCTTGCACATCCCTCTTGCCCAGTGCCCCCTCTACGGTCCAGCGTCCCCCAGCCCAGCGTGCCCCCCTTCCAGCGCCCCCTCCACCCAGCGTCCCCTCTGCGGTCCAGCGTCCCCTCTGTGGTCCAGTGTCCCCCCCCCGCCCAGTGCCCTCTCCACCCAGTGCCCCCTCTGCGGTTCAGCATTCCCTCTGCAGTCCAGCATCCCCCCTGCCCAGTGCCCCCTCCACCCAGCGCCCCCTCTGTGGTCCAGCGTCCCCCGCCACCCAGCACCCCCTCCACCCAGTGTCCCCTCTGTGGTCCAGTGTCCCCTCTGCGGTCCAGCGCCCCCCCACCTAGCGCCCTCTCTGCGGTCCAGCACATTGCTGACCTGGGACCCGCCCAGCTCACTGCGTCCCTGGCTTTCTGGCTGCTCTCTGTGTCTGCAGCCTCTCTTCCCCCTGCTGTTCTCAGAGCTGAGATCCTCCTCCATCTTCAAGATGCAGATGAAACGCTTGTTCTCCCTGATAGACCCCAGCCGGGAATAAACATTTCTTCCTCTTCTAAGACTCAGCCTGTCTGCCTTGAATTATACATGTGCGCCTGGGAGGACCCCTTCAGGACAGGATTCTGACTCATTTATCTTCACATTTCCCCCATCACCCCCTCCACCCCAGCCCCTGAGGCAGCGTCTGGTGTGTGGAAGGTGCTCAGGATTATTTATTAAAGCGGAGAGTGACTGCCCCTCCTGGTTTGTGTGCTCAGTGAAACCGTTCAATTCAGGGAGAAGCGATGGAGCCTTTGGAGAAAGATGGGCGCCTTCTGCCCTCCTCCCCGAGGCTAGATGGAGGCCTTCTGCCCTCTGTCATAGGTCCGTGGCTGCCCCCCCACCCCCCTCTGTTGTCTCCCCACCCCTACCGCTGCTCCTGCCTGGTCCTGGCCCCCGTGGGCTCACAGTGCTCCCAGCACACGCGGGATCTGGCCCTGAGGTGAGGGGTTTCCATGAAGCCTTGGAGCAGCACTCCCAGGCTGGCGGGGAAATGCCGCTATCTACATTCTCATGCCTGTCACAGCTTCCCGCAGAATTAGCCGAGGGGCTTGAGAAATGATTCCTCCACCCTGCCATGCCTCGAACCATCCCAAGGGGTGCTGGAGGTTTTCAAAACAAAGCTAATTGCAATTCTTGATAATCACACACATACTTAATGCCACACCACGCCGAGCCTGAGAGGCATGCACAGAAATTGGAGTGTCAGAACTCCAGGAAGACGGGGGCGCAGAGTAAAAGAATCAGTCTCCTCCACAGAAAGAACAAAGCCACTGAAACAATCTGACTGGACACTTCGGAGAGCCCAACAAGCCCGCGTGTGGTCAAGAGGAAGTGGGTCCAGGACACCCCTAGGGCCCAGCAGGTGCCCGCTGGAGCCCTTCTGAGCCATGGTCCTCCCTAGCAGGTTGGCTGGGATTTCAGATGTGTATTGATGAGCACTGTCTCCAGTCATATTTGCATTTATTTACTACCTACGGCATGCAGTGTTTCCGGGAATACTGATCCCTGGGCCCTCATAGAGCATGTAAACAGGCACGAGCAGCTGCTGCCGGCCTGGCCCTCCTCCTCGGCCACAGCCCCTCTCCTGCCCGCCCGCCCCCGCCTCCAGGCACCTGCAGCTCCCCCGCCCTGGGAGCCTCTGTCTGGGGCGGCTGCTGCTGTTTCCCCTCTCAGCCCTTCGCGGTCTGCACGTCCTCAGCACTGCCATCCGGGCCACAGCTGTCCCGTGTGGTTGGTGAGGGAGAGGCGTTCAAGGGGTCACAGGGCTCACCCGCGTCCTCTGCGGTTTGGGGACCTGCTGCGTGTCCAGCCTCTCACTGACCGAGGACACACTGCCCCTCCCCCCGCTGCTCAGGTCACCCTGCCCTTGCAGATGTCATGGGGCCCAGACCCAGGGCCCCGGCTCCAGGGGAGCGTCCGCTGCGCCCAGCCCCCATCTCTGTGACGCGACAGCCTCCACGCCCCGCCGGCTCTCAGTCCCCCCCGACCCCTGCCTGGGCGTGTCCCCCTCCCGGCACCCCAGCTCCAGCTCTCCCTTTCACACTCTGCCATCCCCGGCCCTCTGCCAGCGGCTCTAGATGCTGGAATCTTTGCTCAAGGTGACCCTCTATGTTGCTGTCCGATTGGGACTCTGGGGAAGAAGCAGGAGCACTTCTGTGACTCCTGTGGAGCAGCCCTGGTCCTCCCGACCATGCTGTGGGGACGCCCTGTTTAAGGGGACGGCCATGTCCGTTCTTCTCTGTTTTCCCATAGTGCTTAGGACACCTCTTGGATCTTGGCGATGACGAGCCCCGTGTAAGTATATTTGCCCAGCGAGTGACAGACGGGGCCTGCTTCCGGACCTCGGGGTGGTTTTTACCGTTAGCTCGCACAGGGAGCTGTGCCGTCAGCAGCCGTAAGGATGATGGTGTTGCAGTCTCATTGTTGTGACTGTTGGAGAAGCACGAGACAGTCATGACCACAGAGGGTGGCGTTTCTACAGCGAGAGGACCATGGGCGGCAGGAACAAGAATGTACTGACTGCTTGATGCCCGCTGGGCAGGTCAGCAGCTTGTGACAGTCTTGGCACCCGGGGCGGGGCACCCTGCTTTCTGATAAGGAAACTGCTGCCCAGACAGAGAACGGAACACACAGACCTCCTGGATGCCGAGCAAGCAGGCTTGCTGCTGAAGCTGTCTAATAAGAGATAAACACGGCCGTGGTCTGATGCAACCGCTTGTGCTGATGGGGCATCACACACACTTATGGCAGTGCCCTTAGTTTGGGCAAATAACTTGAAGCGATATTGACTTGTTGTTGCTCACTCAGTCGTGTCTGACTCTTTGTGACCCCGTGGGCTGCAGCATGCCAGGCTCCCCTGTCCTTCACCATCTCCCCGAGTCTGCTCAGATTCGTGCCCACTGAGTGGGTGACGCCATCACACCATCTCATCCTCTGCTTCTCCCTTTTCCTTTGTTCGTCAATCTTTTCCAGCATCGGGATCTTTTCCAATGAGTAGGCTCTTTGCATCAGCTGGCCAAATTATTGGAACTTCAGCTTCAACATCAGTCCTTTCAATGAATATCCAGAGTTGATTTCCTGTAAGATTGACTGGTTTGATCTCCTTGCTCTTCAAAGGACTCTCAAGAGTCTTCTCGGCACAATTCAAAAGGATCAGTTCTTTGGTGCTCAGACTTCTTTATGGTCCAGCTCTCACATCGTACATGACTATTGGAAAAAACCGTAGCTTTGACTACATGCACCTTTGTCAGCAAAGTGGTGTCTTTGCTTTTTAATACACTGTCTAGGTTTGTCATAGCTTTCCTTCCAAGGAGCAAGCGAACTTTAATTTCGTGGCTGCAGTCACCATCTGCAGTGATTTTGGAGCCCAGGAAGATAAAGTCTGTCATTGCTTCCACTTTTTCTCCTCTTTTTGCCATAAAGGGACCAGCTCAGACCATGGCTTTAAATGGAAGCTGTCTATGCCTCCTCCAAAGCCGTACATTTGGAAATCAAACTTACATTGGGAAAAAGTCATAGTAGTCACGATATGATTTCGTTTACACGTTTGCATGTGTGAGTGCATGTGTGCACAAGGACACAGGAAGGATACTTGTCAGCAGTGGTAGATGGCCTTTTCAGAGTGGTGAAATTTAGCTTTTTAACAAACTTTCTTCATTTTTAAAAATTTAGTCGTTGTGTCCATAGCATATGGTTTATTTATAGAATTTTTAGTGTGAAAGTAATTCTAAGTGTTTGTTTTAAAGATAAGTTGAGATACAAATTGTTTCGTTTCAGACAACAATGGATGCTGCCATGCAGCAGAGTGGCTAAGGGATGTTCAGAGCCTTAAATATACACATTGAAGCACAATTACTTAATAAATGAGTGCTCAGTTGAAAAAAGTAGAAAATGAATAGCTGAATAATTTCCAAATAAAATGTAAGGGAGAAACTGATAAATACAAAGATGAAATGAAAATTAAAAATTAAGGATCACTAGAGCTGGCTCAAAAATTAGCTCTCCAAAAATCAAAATGAAAATATCAAAGCAAGAGAAAAAAGTGCATATAAACCCACATTAGAAACACACAAATGCATGAGGCCCTGTGTGCTGGATGTCGGTGTGTGGGTCAGCAAGGAAGCTCAAACAGGCAGCGCTCAGGACCCTTGCGGAGACGGTGGACAATGCCTCACCTGCCCCCCTGTCTGAGCCACCAGCATCTTAAATGCATCCCTGGGCTCCTGTAAGCCTTTGTGATGTTAAGGAGGGGCATGCGTGCCGAGCTGCTTCACTTGTACTCGACTCTTTGTGACCCCGTGGACAGCAGGCTCCTCTGTCCGTGGGATTCTCCAGACAAGAGTGCTGGAGGGGGTTGCCGTGCCCTCCTCCGGGGCTCTCCCAGCCCAGGCCTGAACCTGCATCTCTCGCATCGGCGGGCGGGCTCTTTACCACTAGTTAAGAGGCTCTGGGTCACTTTGGCATTGCCCTACTTTGTCTTTGGCTCTGAACACTTGATCAGAGCCGAGCTCAGGTGGGCTCACGGCCGCCTCGCCTCCCAGTCTAGCTCCTTGTCTTCCGAGCAGGAACGGGTGAGCAGAGCTGACGTGAGAAGGAAGAAGAATCTGGATGCTGAAGCAGACTTGTCTGTGAGTAGGCTGGCAGGAGGTCTGGGCTCTTCTCGTGGATGCTGGTCCCAAGAGTAACCAGCACATGAATATTTCAAAGATCTGGTTCTACTATTGATTTGTGGCCTGTCAGTATCCAACCAGTTAATTTCATTCGACGCAAAAGCACAAGGAATCGGGAGCTAACCCAGCGTCTGAGCGGGGAGTCGGGCAGAGCGTGTTCATGACTGGAGAGAAACCCTCCCCGAAGCCAAGGGCAGTGAGGCTCCTCCGTCTGGGTTCTGAGGAGGGCGCGCCCCTGGAAGGCTTCCAGAGAGGAGAACTTATTTTCCTTTGCCTAAAATGATGAAGTGAGTTCTCTGTACACAGAAATATCTGAATTACAAAAACCGACTGACCATACCCAGGCTAATGTGAATGGCCAATTTTTAACAGTGTGTTTTCAAAATAAAAACTCTTTTTAAAAAATTTTTTTAAATAGGCTTGTATCACAGTGCCTTCCTCCCGCACTCCCCCAAGAGGCCCTGTGCCTGAGCAGAGGGTGACTACGCTGGGCTCTGGAGAGTTGAAATGCCAAAGGAAACTTGCAAATTTACACAACAGGCAGGTGATTTTACAGTTTCTTTGATTCGTCTTTGATCTCTGCTGTTTATTCTTCAGTTACTTTCTAGATTATTTTTTAAAGTTTGACAGCATCAAGAGTAACAAAAATTGTTTGTCTGAAAGTGGTTACCATTCCCAAACATCCCCCCTCTTCTCTTGTTTCCAACAAGGGTCGCCTTGCATGACATCAACCCCCAGGGGGCAGGGAGAGTTTTAGCAAAGAATCTACATCCTTTTGAAGGAAAGGACTCTCTCTTGACAAAATGGTACCAAATTCCCACTTAGAGAAATAAAAACATGTATGAATGAGTAAAAACTCTTAACGAGCCGATGGAAGCATTGCTTATAAACACAAAAGCCTAAAGCTCTGACCTAGGACTTGAGAGAGGTAACTGGTTAAATATGTGTTTTTTTCTGATAAAGGTGGGAAAGTCTATGTCTGGGAGGTAAGCTACCAACTAGGAAGACATTTTCTAAGGCAAACTGACAAGCACCTTGGGTGGACAGAATTCTAAGCTGGCCCCGAGACCCCTGCCACACGCAGTGTACAGACCTATGCAGTGTCCGCCCTGTGAGTGTGGAGCACCCGAGACTGCGGGAGTCACTTCCTGGGTTAGGTTGTGTCACGAGACGCAGGACACACCTTTGCATCAAGTAGGCCTCCAGCATCACAGAGTCTCCTGCCGCCTTGAAGAACTGGCCAGGTATGATCTGCCCACCCACAGGTCACGAACCAGGACCCAGGAGTGACCTCTAAGCTCAGCGTGGTCTCCAGCTAACAGCTGAGAGAACGGTGGATCTCATGGGACAGTCACAAGGGCTGAATTCTGTCCACGGGAACCTGGAGGTGGTACTTCTCTAGCTGAGCTTTCAGGTGAAAGCGCAGCCAATGGGCATCTTGATTTCAGCCTTGTCGGACCCTGAGCAGAGGACCCATGAGAATGGGCTGGACTCCTGGCCCATGCAAGCTGTGAGATGGCAAGCAGATGTCGGTGAGGGTTGCTGTGCTCCTAATATTTGTTACACAGCAGTAGAAAACAGATTAGAAAGAGGTCTGCTGCTGCTGCTAAGTCGCTTTAGTCGTGTTCGACCCTGTGTGACCCCATAGATGGCAGCCCTCCAGGTTCCCCCGTCCCTGGGATCCTCCAGGCAAGAACACTGGAGTGGATTGCCATTTCCTGCTCCAATGCATGAAAGTGAAAAGTGAATGTGAAGTCGCTCAGTTGTGTCTGACTCTTAGCGACCCCATGGACTGCAGCCTACCAGGCTCCTCCGTCCATGGGGTTTTCCAGGCAAGAGTACTGGAGTGGGTTGCCATTGCCTTCTCTGAAGAAAGAGGTCTACTGGACTTAAAAAAAAATTGCCTTTAATGTCCAATTTTTGTTGCTAAGTGGTGTCTGATTCTTTGCGACCCCATGGACTGTAGCCCGCCAGGCACCTCTGTCCATGGCATTTCCCAGGCAAGAATACTGGAGTGGGTTGCCGTTTACTTCTCCAGGGGATCTTCCCGAGCCAGGGATCAGACCCGAATCTCCTACATTAAACCACTGCATCACCTGAGGATCCCTAACTGTAGTGACCCTATTTTATTAAGACTCAGATTAAAGAAATCCTGGGTGTGTTCACTGTGCTCCCTGTAGTCAGGGGGAAGAACCTAGTGTCCATTATCTGCCTAATATCACTTATTCAAATTTTTTCATTTAACCGTATTTGATACACAAGGTTGCATTACCTCAGGTGTACGGCAAAGTGATTCAGTTATATACATATATTCCTTTTCAGGTTCTTTTTCATTACAGGTTATTACGAGATACCGAGTATGGTTCCCAGGCCTACACAGCAGGTCCTTGGGCCGCCATCCTGCACTTAACAGAATCCCGAAGGAGAGGCGTCACGTCCCGCCTCCTTTCACCACGGGGATTCAGGCTTGGCTTTAGCCGATCCTCTGTGTGTTCACCCTCCCAGGGGTGGCCGGGGGGCCTCAGACCCTGGTCTTTCCCTGTCCCTGCAGCTCTGGCCTTTCCTGGGGCCCTTCTCTGTGCTCCTGCTTCTCCCGAGGTATCTCAGCCTCACAGGTCCTTTCGTAAAGGCGCTGACCGTGGCCTTCAGCCTTCTTCTGTTGATGGTCTGGCTCTTGTATGGACACACCCATGAGGTGAGCCTGCTCTGAGAAACTCTGCCAAGAAGTCCGGAAGAACAGGACAGACGGGAACGGGGAGGGTTTGACCGCCCAGCCTTGGCCTGGCCTCCGATTGCGGGCAGCCTCTGCTGGGAAGAAACTGCCTCTGGTCTCTGTCGGATGAGATGGGAGTGGCGACCGCTGTCCACCGAAGGGGGTGCCGTGACCAGTCGGTACGCGTTGCCTTAGATTGTTGGAATGATTTCGCACCTTCCGTAAGGAATCGTGGTGCTCTCTAGGAAGGCAGGGCCACTGGGAGTCCAGGGCCAGGGCCAGACGGTGGGCGTTCTGGCCAGCACTTCCTCTCCCACCCCCGCTCACCCGGGGCGGGGGGGGCCCGCGCCGTCTGGGTTTGGCAGGTCCCCTTGGCTGCGGGATCTGTCCTGGGCTGCTGTCACGGTGATGTCCGGGAAGAGGGCTGGTGACCCCCGCCCGGTGACCCCGTGTCCCGCTGAGGGGTGCTCAGGATCCGTCTAACCGAGCGCCCCGGCGCCTGCAGGGTGAGCTCCCCGTGGACGCCACCCCGTCCAACCCTCCCCCAGAGACACCCTTCCCGAGTCAACGCCCAGCCTCGTCTTCCAGCTCCAAGACAGGTTCTCAGACAGACAGACCCCTTGTCTGGAAACGGGCTTCATGACCGCTGCGCGGCCCTCAAAACACCCTGATCTTTGTGGTGGAGAGTGCTGTTTTCTGGGCTGGGCGTGCAGCAGGATGCAGGAGGCACTCACCTTCTCTAAGGGCTGGAATCACGCCCTCTGCGCTTGGTGAACAGATACGTATGGCGCTCTGGCTGTCTCTGACTTTGAGAAAAAATAGAAAGCCACGTCCTCGGGGCTTCTCTGCTCCTCGACTTCACTGAGACTCTGGAGGATTGTTCACCGTCACCTGGGAATCCTCAGATCGAATTAAAAGTGACTCATTGCAGGACAAATTCTAACACTGATAACGTCCTGGTGATGCATGGTGTTATTAATTGCTGTTGCTGACACATTCGGGAATGCAGCCACCGGTTCATTGCTGGGGTGGTGGGTGGGGTGGGGGGGCTTGAAAGCCCTGGAAGGGGGCCCAGGGCCACAGGGCCCCGAGGCTCTGCTCTGTGGCTTCCCCGAGTTCACTGTCCGTGGGGTGGAGGCGCTCCAGTGGCTGTGCTCCTCCATTATTCTTCATCTGAGGTCAGTGTGGCTCCTCGCTGCGACATAAAAACAATTTGTTTCTCTCTTCATTCATTTGTAGAAGCGAAAAACAACTTAAAATCGAGCAATCCACGTCTCTGATTCTGGCGCTGGCCGCTAAGCAGGGTGGCAGGGGGTGAAGCGCTTTTGCCCTCTGTGACACCCACCCCCCCAACCACGCAGGCCCTGCCGGTCGGCACCCGGAACCCCCAAGAGCTGCGGGCACCCCGCCGGCCCGCGACCACAGCTGGCGAAGCGGTTAGCTCCACCGCCTCTTCTACTGTTAACATCTGCCGAGAAAAGGGGAGAGAAGACTAATACGCCGAGATCGCGTGTGGGTAGGCAGTTTCACCCCGTGCACCGTCTTAGAAGGAGTGACGGACAAACCTCAGGGTGCACAAGAGGAAAACGTGGAGGTGGCCGGCCCCGGGAGGCTGTGAAGGCCCGCACAGCGATGAGAGTGGAGGAAGCAGGCCCCTCCAGAGAGTGCCGGGGGCAGGACCACGCCGGGCGCCGGACGGAGCTGGGTCCCCGCGTGGTCACAAGGCCCTGTCCCCGGACGCCGCTGGTCCCCACGGAGTTTTGCCTTCTCCTCCACACCGTGTGCCGGCTGACTTGGAAGCTTGCTAGGCACTTCACTTTATCATTGTTTTATCTACATATTTTATTTATTTGGCCACCTCGGGTCAAATAAAGGGCCGCTTCCTTTTCTTGTGGGATCTACTGTTGCAGCGCCTGGACTCTCTTGCCAGGGTGCCTGGGCTTCGTTGCCCCAAGGCAAGTGGATCCTAGTCCCCTTATCAGCGATCAGACCTTTGGCCCCGCATTGCAGAGTAGATTCTTAACCACCGGGCCACTAGGGACGGCCCATTTTATCATTATTTTTTAATGGAAGTACAGTTGATTTACAATGTTGTTTTAGTTTCAGGGATACTGCACGTTCAGTTATATATATGTATATTTCAGATTCTTTTCCCTTATAGATTATTACAAAATGTTGACTACAGTTCCTGTTTTATACAGTAGGTCCTTATTTTATATACATTAGCATGTACCTTTTAATCCCAGACTCATAATTTATCCCTTCCCCTCCTCTTTCCACTTTGGTAAACCGTAAATTTGTTTTCCATACTCAGTACTTTATTTCCAATGTGTTATATTAAGTTATAGTGGAATAAATATGTCAATTGATTCTAATCTTCTGTATTTGGAATGTGTGGCTGTCGCCCTCAATTTGCAGATTCAGGAGGAAAATGAAGGTCAGTGTTTCAGGAGCGGCTCTCATTCCACGTGTGCGGGGCTCACTGGCAGCCCGGCAGGAGTAAGGGTCACAGGGCTGTGCTGGCCGCCCGGCGCAGGGGAGTGAGCGGCGTTGCAGTCACTCTGTCGTGTCTGACTCTTTGTGACCCTGTGGACTGCAGCCCACCAGGCGCCTCCGCCCACGGGACTCTCCAGGCAAGAATCCTCGTGTGGGGCGGTCATTCCCTTCGCCAGCGGATCTTCCTGACCCAGGGTTCGAACCTGGGTCTCCTGCATTGCAGGCAGATTCTTTACCATCTGAGCCCCCAAGGAAGCCGGGCAGTGAGAAACTAAGTTCTAAACCTGGCCACACCTCTTTGTCGTTTTATGAAATTGAAAAAGTTACTTAATCTCCCTCTCTGGGTTTCTTTCTCTGTAAACGGTGCCATTTTATAGATAGTGATAATGACTCACACTCTGGATTTATTGGGGAAGAATGACTGAGTTAAGACTTGGAAGCGTTTAGGACGATGGTTGCCACGTTCAGTGCAGCAACAGAGAGCAGGACACCGCGGTGGGGACGTTCGCACCCCGGGTCCCGCGGCGAAGTCCGCCCTGGTCAGACCCCGGCTGGTGCGGGCGCACCCGTGGGGCTCTGCCAGACCTCAAAGAGCGCCGCGGCATTTCACCCCCACGTGAACCGCTTTTCTTTCTGTATGAACTGAAAGAGGAACAGCAAAGTAGAACGAAGGTGAGCGGCATCATCTGTAAAAGACCCAGCACAGGCACTGTCGGCCGGGGGGACCCAGGGGGGCCCAACCCAGCACACCCAACCCAGGACAGGCGCTGTCGGCCGGCTGGACCCTGGGGCATCCCCAGCCTGAGTGGGCGGTGGTCTCAGCTTCTGTGTTTTTCCCGAGAGCTGCCCTAAGGAGGAGCCACAGACTGCGCGCTGGCAATGACAGAAGCGTGCGCCCGCCCCCGCGGCCCCGTTCTGGAGCTGGAAGTCCAGACCCCGCATCTCAGGGCCCTGGTCCAGGCCTTTCCCCCCTGCCTGGGGGCCCCTCGGCCTGGGGCGGCCTCACTCCTGCCATCACGGGGCGTCTCCCTGTGTATGTGTGTCTCTGTGTCCACATCCCTCCCTTTTTGGATACGGAGTTTATTTAAAATCACGCTAACCTGTGACGGAGGTGTTTGGAACGAAAGACTGGGAAGCAAACTGAGCGCATCCGAGAAAGCATTGGAATCGGCGTCACTTTAGATGCGAGGTAGCCGAGCCCCCCAAGAGTCCCTGGCTGGCTCAGACGGCACCTGCGGCATGTCTAGGGAGAATTCGGATTCCCTTCTTCCCACCCGGGGCTCCTCCTCACCACAAACGCAAGGCCAACTTGGTCTAGAGCCCTCGACCCCTCTCCTCCAACCTCTAGGGCACGGCAAGATGTGGAAGGAAGGAAGGGGAGCCGTCGTGCCTGGGTCCATGACACCCGGATCCGGCGTTCTCTTCCCCTTTCCACCCCCACGCCCTGGTGCCAACCCGGTGCCTGCCCAGAGATTCCGGCAGGAACTTCCAAGCTGGTCTCCACATTCCCCCTTTAATAAGGACTGCAGTCGTACTGGACTGGGGTCACCCTACTGCTATGAAACTCATCTTAATAGTTCCGTCTCAAAGGCCCTGTTTCCACATGAGGTCACTTTCTGGTAAGCTGGGGGTCAGGGCTCCCATGTATGGGTTTGTGGGGCCCGGTGGAAGGCATGCAGTCGCTGAATGAACGTGGCAGGAGCTGCAGTTTGCCCACTGCGTCCCTACCCGCTTCGAAGGGCGCCTCCGAGCTCCGTCCTCAGGGGCACGAGTCCACCCACTCCGGCCGGGGTGGAGCTGGACCGCGGGGCCGCGGGGCTGTGCTGTCTCCCACCTGCTTGCTGGCAGCTGGCTGTCCGAGGGGCCTGTGCGCCATAGCTCTGACCCTTGAAGTTCCAGGGCCTCGGCCCTCCAGAGGCTCTGGCCTCTGGCCACTGTTTAAGGGGGCGGGGTCCTTGTCACACCAGCCTCCTTGTTGCCACGGAAACCTGAGGAGGAAGACAGGTTTGCCAGGGCGTCCGGCTTCAGTGATGGAAGCCCTGAGTTGCCCAGTCCTGCCCCCAGCAACTGCCACCTTTCATTCTGGGAGACAGCATGCTGCTCCCTTTAAGCTGTTTTGGGTTCCTTGAACTTGATGGCCTGAAACACATCAGTGAGGAGTGCAGGCGTAGCACTCACTCAGCACTCAGGGCGCTGTGAGGGTTTGACTCTTACCTGCTTCTCACAGGGGCCCTCTCAGCTGGTCTTGCGTGCACCTCTGTGCACCTGTGTGTCTACACGCGGGTGTGTGCACACTCCGCGTGTCTGTGCCCAGGCGTCTGGTCCTGCTGGGGTCACTGGGGTTCACGGCAGGCCACAGGGCGCCCGCCATGCTAAGTGTGATGGATGCTTCGGGACGACGTCCCAAGACCAAAGTCTAACCTGCAAGTCTGACTGTGTCCATTGTCTGCACCCTCACCAGGACTGGGATCATTCATGTTTTTAAAAAAAGCAGTGCATTTGCTGATAAGCATGTACGTCTCTCCTTTCTTTTCTCCTGGGGAACCTGAGGTCACGGGATCACATGGGGTCATCCCGCATCTTCTTTCCTGAATCATCTATCGAGGTCCTTGCCCAGTTTCCTTTTGGTTAGATTCCACTCTTAAACCTTGTTTTCCCATTTTCCCCACTGTCATAGCTACCTCTTAGGATACACGTTTGCATAAAAGAGAAAGATTCCCATTCAAGTAGAAAATTACCTTTGAGTAAAAGTTTGGAATTTTCTTGTCATGTGAATTGAATTCACCTACCTCTAGCCCACTTAGGATTTGAGCCAAGTTGCTATCTAATGAAATCAAAATTAAAATATTGACTTGGGCTCATTTGATTTTACTTCTTTAGTAACTATGTAGATATTGGAAAGATATGAGAGATACTGGAAAATTGCAGGATATTTTTAAGGTAATTTGTTTGAAGCAATCTGTTCAGTTCAGTCACTCAGTCGTGTCTGACTCTTTTCGACCCCACGGACTGCAGCACGCCAGGCTTCCCTGTCCATCACCAACGCCTGGAGCTTGCTCAAACTCATGTCCATTGAGCTGGTGATGACATCCAGCCATCTCATTCTCAGTCATCCCCTTCTCCTCCCACCTTCAATCTTTCCCAGCATCAGGGTCTTTTCCAATGAGTTAGTTCTTCACATCAGGTGGCCAAAGTATTGGGAGTTTCAGCCTCAACATCAGTCCTTCCAATGAACACTCAGGACTGATCTCCTTTAGGATGGACTGGTTGGATCTCCTTGAAGCCCAAGGGACTCTCAGGAGTCTTCTTCAATATCACGGTTCAAAAGCATCAGTTCTTTGGTGCTCAGCTTTCTTTATAGTCCAACTCTCACATCCATACACGACTACTGGAAGAACCATAGCCTTGACTAGACAGACCTTTGTTGGCAAAGTAATGTCTCTGCTTTTAATATTCTATCTAGATTGGTCATAACTTTCCTTCCAAGGAATAAGCGTCTTTTAATTTCATGGCTGCAGTGATTTTGGAGCCCCAGAAAATGAAGTCTGACGCTGTTTCCATTGCCTCATCTATTTGTCGTGAAGTGATGGGACCAGATGCCATGATCTTCATTTTTTGAATGTTGAGCTTTAAGCCAATTTTTTCACTCTCCTCTTTCACTTTCATCAAGAGGCTCTTTAGTTCCCCTTCACTTTCTGCTATAAGGGTTGTGTCATCTGCATATCTGAGGTTATTGATATTTCTCCCACCAATCTTGATTCCAGCTTGTGCTTCATCCAGCCCAGCGTTTCTCAAGATGTACTCTGCATATAAGTTAAATAAGCAGGGTGACAATATACAGCCTTGATGTACTCCTTTCCCGATTTAGAGCCAGTCGTTGTTCCATGTCTGGTTATAACTGTTGCTTCTTGATTTGCATACAGATTTCTCAGGAGGCAGGTCAGGTGCTCTGGTATTCTCATCTTTTTCAGAATGTTCCACAGTTTGTTATTTGAAGCAATAGTATTTTTAATTATAGACACAACTGCAGGTTTTCTTTGCTGTAAACAATTTTATTTAGTGAAAACTTCATTTTGGTTTTCTGGTATGACATAGTGTTCATGCCTTTAATTAGATTTCTCAAAAGTGACACTCCTCCTGAACCTTGGTGCTTTTAAAGGAAATACCTGCTCAAAGACATCTGAGCAACAACTGTGAATGGGCTCAGTCTAATCTGCTGTGGCCAACTGAGAGGAGCCCCAACTCTGTGGCTGGTGCTTGTCTGACAGACCTGCTGGCCGCCTGGCCGGCGGGCCTGGCCACTTGCGGGGAGAGCCGTCTGCTGTGTCGGGCCCTGGCTGGCTTCTTGTGTTTTGGAGGAAAAGGCATTCGTGTGCTCTTCTTGGCAGGTGACCATTTCCCCACATTTCCTTCTTGATATGCAGAAAGAAAAGTGTTGTAAGTTGAATCCCTGGGGAACTGAGTTCCTTTGTCACTCCTTTCTTCAAGAGTGCACCTTGTCCTCCGGCAGCGAATTGCTCATTAATCCCCGCCGAATGGCCAATTTTCCAACACAGCCACTCAAGGGCACTGGAGCCACAAAAATCTCCTGAAGACCCTGGCTGCCGCTAATTGCTTGCTGTGGCTTTTATGAGGCCCCGTCTCCCCACCGGGGACACAGGGTGCCCGCCGATCCCTAACCCCGTCTGCTCTCTTGCCACACTGGAAACAATGCCCTCAAAGCCCCCTGTGGCTGAGGGCAGATTTTCTGGGCACTGAATGCCCATAACCTGTCACCCAGGGTGGGGCTGAAGGGTTGGGCTGGTGGTGGGGGTAGTGGAAGTGAAGGCGGCATGGGGACCAGCGTGCGTATGTCACCGTGCTAACCCTTTGACTACCGGAGAGGCAAGTGTGGCCTGAGAGGGGAGGCACAGACATGAACCCGCGAAGGGGAGTGGGATTCCCTGGAGAATCAGGGAAGAAAAGGCTCAGCTGATCAAGGGACAAGGTCACCCCGGGTGGACAAGGACGTCTGGGGACCCTTCGTCTCTCCTGTTGGCCGTGATTTGAAGGTGGTTTTTTTAGGAAAGTGGGTACCCCTGGAGGGAAAAGGATGAAACGCCCTATTTCTGGGATCTGGATTAAGGCCTAGTGGGCAGGCACTATGTCGACCTTGATAATCATGGTGCTGGAAACTCTCTGAGCACTTGCTTTTTAAAAAATAAGTAAAATCAGTCTATTCAAATGTATGCTATGCTGTGCTAAGTTGCTTTAGTCGTGTGTGGCTCTCTGTGACCCTGTGGACCGTAGCCCACCAGGCTCCTCTGCCCACGGGATTCTCCAGGAAAGAATACTGGAGTGGGTCGCCATGCCCTCCTCCAGGGGATCGTCCCGACCCAGGGATCGACCCCACCTCTCTTAAATGCCCTGCACTGGCAGGGGGGTTCCTTACCACTAGCACCACCTGGGAAGCCCATTCAAATGTATATCCATATTTAAAATTATATTTATTTTCTGTTATCACAGGTTTAGCAGCTTGCAACAACACATTTTCTAATCGTTTTATTCTGTGTTACAGTTGATTTATCACGCTGGGCTAGTTTCTGGTGTGCGGTGAAGTGATCCAGTGACACATGCACGCGTATCCAGTCGTTTCCAGGTTCTCCTCCCACGTGGGTTATTGTGGCGCACTGGGCAGAGTTCCCTACCCTGGACAGGAGGTCTGTGTCGCTTCTGTTTTATGTGCGGTAGCACGTGTATGTTGGTCTCAAGCTCCGAATTTACCCCTCGCCTGGCACCTACGTTTTGGACAGGCGGGTGCCCTCAGCCCTCTCTGTGCGGTAGGTGGGGGACCTCAGGGTCCAGCCCGGGAGGTGGCTCTGCTCCAGACCCCGGGCACATGACCCCTGTTCTGGAGACATTCCTTTCCTGCAAATAAGAAACTTGGAGCCACCTGGTAGGGCTGCTGTGAATCTAAGCAACTGAGGGGCGTGAAGGAGCGGGAGGGGTCCACGCTGCCGGCCAGAGCATGGCCCTGGGGTGAGAGGATCCGGCCTGCCCCGCCCCTCCTCAGATGGAGAGTTTAGGGGCAACAGCGCCTACGGCCAGGAAACGCAAGGAGCAGCAGGAGGACGGGGCGCCGGCCCCGCGCCTCCTCCCGCTCTGTTCCCTGCGGCGGCGGCTCCCAGCGCGTGGGGACCCCTGCTTTTCCCGAGCCAGGTGCTTGTGCTGCTGGAGCTGCTCGGCCTTACACCTTGTTCATGCACCTCCTTCTTTTCCATGTCAAGACGTAGCTCGGGTTTACCTCCCCTTCCCAGCTCCCTCACTTCGAATATTATTATGTCACTACTTTTAGTTAAATCAGTAATCAGTATTTATACCATTAAACCATGTAAATACTGCTCTTTGTGGAACCAAGACTTGCACTCTGATTATACCATTTTTTTTTTCAAATCTTGATTTACTGCGTCATTTTTTCTACTTGTAATCTTTCAGATGAACATCCTTACTTTTCCAGATGGTTTATCCTGTAATTCACCGCATTACTTCACTGTGTAAGCGTTGTTCTCTGCAGAGCCACATAGTGCACCGTGATCATGTTCTGTCTTAGACTCTTCCCTTGATTTGACTGTCGCGTCACATCCTCCTTGCTCAGTTTCCCAAGTGAACACCCGTCCCCTCTCCGGACGCGCCGGTGTTGGCCTCCCCAGGCTTGGCCGTCTCCGGCTCTCGTCCTGGAGCCGGCGTCTGTGGCACTGCGTCCCGCTGCCCCAGGACGTCTGTCCCCTGCGCCTTAGGACTGGCTCTGTCTCCCTGAGCGCTTCCTCGACTTACTCCCTTGTCTTGGCGCACACCCTCCAGCAGCCTCCAGAGAAACGGTCCTTTGAAGGTCAACCTTTTCCCTTCTTTTCATCTCAAGATACTCTGATTAGCATGCACCTTGGCTTGGTAGCTTGGGTAGGTAGAGAATTTCTTTAGGAGTTTTAATTGATCCTTTAACAAGTGTGGGATCTTTTTGAGTTTTTAACCCAGAATTGTTGTTAACCTCGTTCTGATTCTTACTCGTTTGGATGTGATAAAAATGAGATGAGAAATAGGGTCTCTTGTTTTCTCTGAAATTCCTAAGGTTTTTATTCTTTATTTCTGATGTTCTGATAATTCCAATGAACTAAGTTCACTGTAGACTTTCCAGTCCTTGTGCTGTACACTCAGCTGGACCATTCTATCTCACGACTGATATTTTTTCATTATGTGAAATTTTCTTGAATTAATTTTTCCAGGATAGCTTCTGCTTGATGTCTTGATCACCTTTTTGAGATACCTCTTTGTTCTGTATTAGAGCTCCTCAACACACTGCTTACGCCTCTAGTATGTGCTCACACAATTCCATCGTTCTGTCTTGCTTTCTGAGAGATTTCAATTTTATCTTTCAATCATTTTTTAAAATTTCAAATTTTGCTATCATTTTTTGATTTCTAAGATTTATTGCTATTCTCAAGTGTTCCTTGCCTTGTTTCATTGTGTAATGTTGAATTATAACTCTGCCTACACTAAGATGTTTTGGAGGTTTTCTTCTGGCTTTTGTGTTCGAGACTTTTCTTAACCTGTCGTGATTCGCGGGCTGTGCCTCCGTCTCTGTTATGCCCCCCTGCAGGCGGGGCCTGGGGTCTCTGCAGACACTTCCTTGTGTGTCATCTCCCCCGCTGCCCCTCCTCACGCCGCCTGCCTGTCAAACGTCAGCTGAAATTGCTTGTCTGCCAACATTCCCCTTCCCATTTGCCTCTGAGGATTTATACCTCTTTATTCCTTTAGCTTTTTGGAGGTCACAGGAGGGGGAAGATAAAAATTTACGTCCTCAGCCCTTTGCATTTAACAGAAACCCAAGCGCCATCTTCCTGCAGCGAGGTTGTGGAAGACGGTTTCCCGGGAGAGAGCGACAGGACACCCCTCGGTGTGGGGCTGGGGGCCTTAAGCTTGTATCTCCAACATTAAAGTAAATCCTACCCTTAATCAGATACAAATGCATTACCGCTGGCCCGCAGATCCAGGCAAGGGGAAGCCAGCTCACCCCCACGGAAAGAAAATCTGGGTTAGAAGCCGAGTGATTTCTCAGGGGTAGAGGTGAGCCTCATGATGGACGCCGACGGTCAAGGCGGCTCTCCTCCCGGTGGCTGCTGATGGGGTGTGAAGGGCGCGGGGGAGTCGCACTGGGCGAGGATGTCAGACGCCGGGTTTCTAGAGGAAGAAGTGGAGCGCGCACAGCTGCGGAGTGAGCTGGGCTGTAGTGGCGGGGCTGCTGGTCGGCCTGGACGAGTGGGTGGCCGCCAGGCAGCAGGCGGGGCTCAGGCACTTTGTTTTTCAAAGTAAAATAAATTGGTTATTATTTTCATCACACGTCGCAGGACCACAATACAGGCATAGACAAAAGGTAGACAAGGGCAGTAAACCCTCACCTCATGCCACTCGCCCTCACACACCTTGTGAGCATCTACCTGCAGTCCTCCGGATGGTCTTCAGCCCTGTGAGCCCCACGGCCAGCACCCTTAGCAGGGTGCCCTGCCCTGCCCCCGCCCCCAGGACCGCTGGGCAGGGGAGATGCCCGCGGAGCTGGGTCGGCCTCTTTCTTATACTCCGGAGAAAGGTAGGAGGAGGGAATAAGGTCCACCTCCTTTGGTTCTGTGAAAGGGTTGCCTTTGGAGTCATGTCGGAGGGACGTTGAGACAGTCTGATTCAGGGGAGGAGGCTGTGGTGGGGTCAAGGTCATCCCAGGAGAGCTGAGCAGACTGCCTGCAGGCAGTGGGCGTGGGTGGTGGGCTGACTCAGACCGCTGTCACCTTTATGGGACTTCCTGTTCAGCCACCCACTCTCGGCTCTTGGAGATGTTCCGACGAAGGGCATATACCAGTCTGGCTGGAAGGACGTACGTCCACTCTGCCCTGATGCCCAGGTACCCTCTGATGGTGGTGGCTGTTGTCCAGCGTTGAGCTCTGGAGGCTTTCCTTCGGGGCTGGGCCTTGGGGCTAATAGTCATCAGCACAGGTCAGTGTGGCCCCACCTTGCCTCCGGGGAGCACACGCACCTTTGGGACGAGAACAGCCTGCCGCTCAGGGTGGGGCAGCGGTCCAGCCTCTGTGTTGAGAGCTCGGCCTGCAGAGCTTGGCCCGGGGCTGTGTGTGGAGACAAAGCTGAGGATGGGGCTGTTGAGAAGGAACGAGACAGATAAGATGGTTTCTCAGCATGACCAGGACGCTGGGACACGGACTTGGATGCCCACCCTTGTCCTGCCTGATGATCCAGCCCTGGAGGATCCCCCCACCGCCCGAGTTGGCTGTTTCCTCCTCCTGTCCGCTCTCCACTCTCCACTAGTCCAAAGGAGGAGACAGGGACGACAGAGGACGAGACGATGGGATGGTATCACCGACTTGATGGGCATGAGTTTGAGCAAGCTCTGGGAGTTGGGATGGACAGGGAGCCCTGGTGTGCTGTGGTCCATGGGGCCGCAGAGTCGGACGCGGCTGAGCAGCTGGACTGAGTCCCAGTCAGGTGTGGCCAGTGCCGGCCGCCCGCGCTTGGTGGCGGCTGCCTCTTTTCCTTCCTGGCCTGCTGTTCCAAACACCAATGAAGCTGAATGTGCTCCTTAGGAAAGGACCTGGCTAAGAGACCAAGTAAGCAGCTTGGCAGAGCCCCTCCCAGCAAAGCAATGGTTACGTGGTGAAAATGACCAAACCGATTTACGCCTCTGGGAGTTGCCCCAGGGGCCTGGAGCCTATGGAGAAGCTCTGGTTCCGGGGAAAATGGTGAATCTCGCTGAGAACCGTGAGGGTCCAGGGAGCCTGTCTACAGCCCCCACACCGCCAGCCCAGCACCTCCCGGGCAAGGGGGTGGGAGTGATGTTGCTGCTCCAGCTCCAGGTCCGTCTGGGAGGAGCAGACTATGTCCTCGGCCCCTCCCCACCAGCCCTGGGTGGAGCCTGGCTTAAACAGTGTCCTTTTTCGTTGGATCGTAAAGGCGACGATTGTCCAAAAGCACGGTTTCATAGGAGACAAATGCGTTGACCCCATTTTGGACGACACGCTGAACTCCTCGCAGGGTGTCATGGAGGAGGTGGGGTGTCACCGGCAGGGCCGTTTGGTGAAAGAACCAGAAAGGCCGGCGTATCTGTCGAGGCGGCTGACAGCCTGCATTTACCCACTGGATGCACGCACACACCCTCCTAAGCGCCCATTTAGCTGACAGTCTGGGAAATGTCAGCGTTCTAATTAACTCCAGCCTGCAGTCCCTTTGATTGATGCCGCTGCAATTAGGGCCCGGCGCCCTCCCTGCCGAGCTATGGGAGCAGGTCGAGGAGGAGGCGGGCTGGGCCTCCGCTGAGTGCCCGGGGCCCTGTCGGTGTGTACACGCCACCTTCTCTTTATCAGTTCATCTGTTTTTGGGCAGTTTGGGTTGTTTGCATATCTTGGTTATCGTAAATAATGTCCCGCTGAACATGGGAAAGTAGGTTCCTCTTCAAGATCCTGATTTCAATCTGAGTAAATACAGAGAAGTGAAACTGCTAAACATGGTAGTTCCATTTTTATTTTTTGAGGAGCCTCTGGATACTGTTTCTGTAGGAGCTACACTGGCTTCCATTCCCATCAGCGGTGGACAAGTGTCCCGGTTGTGTGTGCCTGGGGTCTCTTCCCAGCACCCCGCCAGGACCAGGAATGAGAAGGATTGTACATTATCCGCAGTTTCTGTGATGCTGCTTTATTCAGGGGTTCTGAGGAGTTGAAGGCTATTAATGCTGAATCCAATCGATTTTTCCCTCATGCTTATGAAATGCATTGACAGGAGTGTCCTTATTTGTGTTTACCTGACAGATAAACTGGTAAATGCTGTGTAAAATCTCTTGATTACAATGATAGGAGGGACTTCCCTGGTGGTCCGGGGGTTAAGGCTTGGCCTTCCAGTGCCGGGGTTCGGTTTGATCCCTGATCAGGTAAGATCTCACATGCCTCATAAACAGCAATGAAAACACAAAAACAGAAGCGATATGGTAATAAATTCAGTCAAGACTTTAAATATAGTCCACTTCAGAAAAAGAAGTCTTTAGCAATGACAGGATTAAGGCTACAACCCAGATTTCTAGAGACACTGTGTACATGCCGAGACTCTAGAAGAGAATCTTCCCTTGAGAATTGAATTCAGCAGATCAGAGCTCTGTGAGGACCTGGTCTGAACCACAGCAATGCTGGGGAGCTGCCCAGACAAATACGTCATTGCCCTGGACTTTCGGGGTCATGGAGATGCGCAGGTAGAGACAGCATTGTCCCCAAGGCCTGAGGACATCTGGGTGAGAGCTTTGATAGTGTAGGAAGGAGGCCCGTTCTGACTGGCAAGCAGAGATCCCAGGAGGAGGGACCACTGGGTCGGCTTCTGATGCCTGGAAAGAATTTCCATCAGGAAAGAACTCAGGGCGGAGCTTCCAGCAAAATCACGGCTGAAAGAGCCTGCAGGCTGTGTTTGGGTGACGACTTCGTGGTCCCTGTGCTGAAGGTGGGCCTGAAAAGGGGCGTGGTGGGGAGGAGGCTGCAGAGGTGGGTTACGTTGCATGTGGCCTGGGATGCCGTGACTTCGGAGCTTGGTTTAGTTCTTGTGGGTGGTGGTGGGAAACGTAGAGCTTCAGTAGGACTGGTTTGTGTGACATAAACCAATCTACAGACAAGCTTGTCCCCGCCATACAGCGGGAAGGCGGAAGCTGGAGAACCAGCCGAGAGAGAACGCAGCTCCCTCTCGAGCAGGTAGCAGGGGTGCACTGGGTCAGTATCCGTGTTGTTCCAGGTCAGGATGAGTGTGGCTCCCGGGACTGACTGGCTGGGCTGAGATAAAGATGAGAGATGATGCTCGGACAATCCCGTCTCAGTCTGGAGACTGGCGCCTCCTCTAAGCTCCCAGACTCAGCTAAGTATAAAGACACAGCCCCACTCCTTAGAAAGCCGAGATCCAGTTGATACAAGGGAAAGACTGCGCTGATGGGGAAGACGACGGGAAGGAGTCTAGCTCTGAAGGCCGGTGAGGAGCTTGGCACCTCCC
This sequence comes from Antilocapra americana, assembly GCA_007570785.1. Lineage (NCBI taxonomy): Eukaryota > Metazoa > Chordata > Mammalia > Artiodactyla > Antilocapridae > Antilocapra > Antilocapra americana. The sequence continues at coordinate 8,525,928 of ML662454.1, forward strand.
GCAGAGCTTGGAGGCTCCTCGTCTGGCCCTCTCGGGGTCTGCACTGGGTCTTCTTGTAACTCGCTATGAAGCAGAGCTGAGGGGGTGCTTTTGACGTGATGATGATGACCCTTGAGTCACCCCGACTGGGCCACGGGGTGCGGAGACTGCGTCAAGCAGCGTCTGGGAGTGCAGGCAGGGGGTTTATGGAAGAGACTGACTCCAAGCAGTGGACAGAGCAGAGCTGATGGCCCTCGCCAGGGTGGGGGCCTGGTCCAGTCCCCCGAGAGCCGGGAGAGAACGAAAGGAGGAGGAGGGGCGACGGTGCCCTCCCTGCGGGCTGTGCCGACCGGACAGAGGTCCTTTCCTCCCTCCGGGTGCAGACTTAGGACAGAGCTTCCTCCGCTGGCTCTCCTGCTCCTCTGGCCTTTGATCTGCATGGAGCGAGTTCCATTAGGTCTCCTGGGCCACCGGCTTGTCAGTGGCAGAACCTGGAGTCCTCAGCCTCCAGGATCACTCAGTCAGTTCCTTACAGAGAGTCTCTTGATATATTTACATCTCCTATTGGTTCTGTTTCTCCGGAGAACCCAGATTAGTTCAGAAGTGTTAATTTCCTGTTTAAAATTTTTAATGACTTTACTATTTTTATATAAATAATAATACACATTATAAAAACAATCAACATAGATGAGAACAGAAATGAGAGACAAAAACACTACTTAATATCCTAAAATATTATTCTAGGGCTAAGAAAAATATTTTGAAACATTCAATAAGAGCATGGAGTTATTATATTTTTAACTCTGCATTTTAATTTTAGATATTATCAACTTGTGGCTGTGGGAGATGAGAGAGTTAGCACTTGTACAATTCTTGCCAAATGCCCTCCTTTCCCCTCTGACTGTTGTATTTATAAAGTTATTGTTTTAACATTGTTAAGGTTTCTAACATTTGCAGAATTTCCACCGTGGTTTAAATCTAGATTAATAGATGTGATAACATCAACAATGAAAATAAATAACCTTTTGTGGGCTTTCTAAAAACTGTGAAGAAGGAATTTCATCTTCATTTTCAGGGCAATTGTTTTTTTTGTTTGTATTTGCTTTTAATTTGAAAGAATTTGCTTCTTATGATTGTGTTGCAGGGGCAAGATACACGTATGAGCTAATAAGCTTCATTTCCATTTGATTCATGAACATGTTGCTGTTCTGTCACTGAGTTGTGTGTGACTCTTTTCGACTCCAAGGACTGTAGCACCCCAGGCTCCCCTGTCCTGCACTGTCTCCAGGATTTTTCTCAAATTCATATCCATTGAGTCGGTGACGCCATCCAACCATCTCATTCTCTCTGCCTCCTTCTCTTTTTGCCTTCAGTCTTTCCCAGCATCAGGGTCTTTTCCAATGAATTGTCTCTTTAGCTTATCACAATATATATGTTTATATACATATACATATATATATATTTCCTTCAAAGGTCTTTCCTATCTGTTACGCACAATTTCCTCAGATAATTTCGTAAGATTGCTAACTTTTCCATCTTGCTCATTTCCTGGAGTGCAGGTTACCCTGGAGTGCAGTTAGAAATGGACATGGAACAAGACTGGTTCCAAATTGGGAAAGGAGTACGTCAAGGCTATATATTGTCACCCTGCTTATTTAACTTATATGCAGAGGACATCATGAGAAATGCTGGGCTGGAGGAAGCACAAGCTGGAATCAGGATTGCCGGGAGAAATATCAATAACCTCAGGTATGCAGATGATACCACCCTTATGGTAGAAAGCGAAGAAGAACTTAACAGCTTCTTGATGAAAGTGAAAGGGGAGAGTGAAAAAGTTGGCTTAAAATTCAACATTCAGAAAACTTAGATCTTGGCATCTGGTCCCATCACTTCATGGCAAATAGATGGGGAAACAGTGGAAACAATGACAGACTTTATCTTCGGGGGCTCCAAAATCACAGCAGATTGTGACTGTAGCCATGAAATTAAAAGACGTTTGCTCCTTGGAAGAAGAGTTATGACCAACCTAGCTGCTGCTGCTGCTGCTAAGTCGCTTCAGTCGTGTCCGACTCTGTGTGACCCCATAGACGGCAGCCCACCAGGCTCTTCCATCCCTGGGATGCTCCAGGCAAGAACACTGGAGTGGCCTGCCATTTCCTTCTCCAATGCATGAGAATGAAAAGTGAAAGTGAAGTCGCTCAGTCATGTCCGACTCTTTGCGACCCCATGGACTGCAGCCCACCAGGCTCCTCTGTCCATGGGAGTTTCCAGGCAAGAGCACTGGAGTGGGGGGCCACTGCCTTCTCCGATGACCAACCTAGACAGCCTCTTAAAAAGCAGAGACATTATTTTGCCGACAAAAGTCCGTCTAGTCAAAGCTATGGTTTTTCCAGTGGTCATGTGTGAGACTTGGACTATAAAGAAAGCTGAGCACCGAAGATTTGATGCTTTTGAACTGTGGTGTTGGAGAAGACTCTTGAGAGTCCCTTGGACTGCAAGGAGATCCAACCAGTCCATCCTAAAGGAAATCAGTCCTGAATATTCATTGGAAGGACTGATGTTGAAGCTGAAACTCCAATACTCTGGCCACCTGATGCGAAGAACTGACTCATTAGAAAAGATCCTGATGTTGGGAAAGATGGAAGGCAGGAGGAGAAGGGGACAATAGAGGCTGAGATGTTTGGATGGCATCACCGACTCAATGGACTTGAGTTTGAATAAACTCCAGGAGTTGGTGATGGACAGGGAGGCCTGGCATGCAGCATTCCATGGGGCCCCAAAAGGTCGGACATGACTGAGCGACTGAACTGAACCGAGGCTGCCCATACTAAGTTTTAATACATCGATGGAAATTTTGAGGACTTTCTAGCTACTGAGGGAGAAACGACATATGCAAATGCTAACTCTGGCCCTAACTGACTAGTAATGAAAGCGCTATTTTTATTGGAAATCATCAAAGGTCACAAATGGAATTTTGCTTATACTATAACAAAAGCGCTAAGGTCTGTGACAAGATATTTGTTAAGGAGCTGTCCGTGGGCTGCAGACTCAGGAACGCTGATGGTGTGCGTCCTGACTGCTGGGCAGGGTGGGACCCGGGTCCCAGCTCCAGCCATCAGAAAACCCAGCCTTCCCCCAGCTCTGTGCTCGGTTCATGCCCTCAGCTGACTGCACGTCACCCCCACACTGCAGAGGGCGGATCTCTACTCTGTCTTCAGAATCAAACTCTACTGTTTTCCACAAACATCCTCATAGGGCACCTCAAAATCATGTTAAACCAGACATCTGGGCTCTCTGCAGCCCAGCCAGGTTGGCAAAACAAAGCAAAACCAAAAATAAAATAAACCATCTCACATGGATTGGGCCTCTGTGTACATCACTATTGGGTTATTTTCAATCCTGATTGGTTGCAATTGTAGCACATTAATTATAGCACATTTTTACTCAAATTTCCTATTAAAAATAGATGTAAATAATCTGTAAAAGTCTACTAAAATTACTCTAATTCAATTTTTTTTTTTGGCCATGCTATGTGGCATGCGGGATCTTAGTTCCCTGACAAACCCTCTGAAGTGGAAGCACGGAGTCTTAACCACTGGACCACCAGGGAAGTCCCAGAGGATTCCCCTATTTTTGAACATGTCCAGTGCATAGTTTCTCAGAACATTAATTTTCTGCCATAAATAACAGCTACACAATAAGCACGTAAAGCAGGATGACAAGAAATGCAAAAGCGGGCGTGGGGTGTCGGGGCCCAGGCAGGAGTGGGTTCCTGGAGGAGGCGCTGGCCGTCCACGCAGGCGGCTTGGCTCCAGCCTGTCGGCCCCGTAAGGAGAGGACAGTGCCAGGGGCTCTGATTTCTCAAGACACAGGGAGCATCTTCTTTCTGTAGAATGTTTGTTTACATGTTGGGTCCCTTAAAAACGCCGTGCGGTTTCACATTGATAAGAGAGTAGACTCTGTGATTTCAAGACCGCTGAGGGAGTGAGTGGGTGGTGGTCACTCAGTCGTGTCCGACTCTTTGCAACCCCGTGGACTGTAGCCCCCCCGGCTCCTTTGTCCTTGGAATTCTCCAGGCAAGAACACTGGGGTGGGTTGCCATGTCTTTCTCAAAACCTTTAGACCATGACATGTTTTGCACCTGGTCTAATGTCCTTGGATATTTTCCAGCATCTCCTAGTTTGTAGTCTGTGCAAACTTGAATAGAATTTGTATCCTACTGTTGTGTGAAAATTGTATGAATCTTAATTATGTTGAAATGATTCATAGTGTTTTTCAGATCTACTATATCCTACTTCTCTGCATGTTCATTCTATTAAGTTCTGAGAGTTTGACATTGAAATTTCAACTGAAAATCTTGATTTACCTACTAAAAAATAAAAGTAATATATAGTGGAATTATATGTAGCTTTGTTTTGTATTTTCTAAGTCTCCTGTAAATGTGTTCTCACATTATCATAATTTAAAGAATAAAAAAGAGAAAAAGCAAGCAAAGAACGCATGTGGCTTTAGAAGCCGTGCCTGCGCCTGGGACACAGCTCAAGGGCTTTGGCTGGACACTGTTCTGGGAGGAAGAATGCGCAGAATTCAGGCCCCCAGTTCCAAAGTGTGGCTCTTCACTTGGTTTCATGCTTATTTCTGCCTTAGGTAAGTGACTCCACCTCTGTGATTTTTGGTTTTCTCAAATATAAGATGAAGTTCCTTACTGCATTAGATGGAGCATCTTCACTGCTTCGTCTGGCTCTGAGGCATCTACAAGTCAGCATGTCCCGATGTGAATCCATCACTTCTCTCAAACCCACCGCCTTGCTGCTTCTTCCTTGAAAGCTGCGGCCACTCAGAGCTAGGCTGTCCTCAACCCCAGCATTACCCCAAGTGCAGAGTCTTATCTTCCTCTGCTTCCAAAGTCCAGCCCCGAGTCTTGTTAATTCCAGATTCTCACTCTCTTGAGCCTGCTCTTTTCTCTAAATCCACTGACTTTCCTTCAATTAAGAGCTTCCTTGTTGATTTCACGGGTGATTGATACTTTCTTTCAATTGGAATCCTTGCCCCTGACTTCCAGCCCATCCATCATCCCCTTGGCAGAGTGGTCTTTCCAATTTATACCTTGGACCAAACCATCTCAAAATTCTGATCACAGAATTCTTCTTGAGCCAAACTTGTATTCTCAGCAATGAACATAGTTCTTCATGATGTTCAAGGACATGATGGATGAGTGAATAAATGAATAAAATAATTCTTGCTAAATCTCATATTTTACGTACAAAAATTATACTCCACCTCTGGACATTGATTCAGTTCCTGGCTTAAGACACTGATCTCATTGAGGGTTGAGTCAGAGAATATTTGAATTTCTTATTAAGTCGTTTTTTTTTTTTTAAGCTAAGCATTCAGGCCCAATTTGTGTGGCTAAATGTTCAACCCTTGAAAAATAAAAGTTTTATCACTGGCCTTCCCTGGTGGCTCTGATGGTGAAGAATCTGCCTGCACAGTTAAATTAAAAGTAAAAGAAAATATGCATAGATATATATGTATTCATGATTTAATGCTTATTTTGAACATATGCTTGTCTCATGAAAATCTAGGTTGCATCCTTCTCCATACAAAATCTGAATTCCTTAATAGATGGATACAAATCATAGTGATTTTTGTTCTTTTTAACTTTGGAAATAAGAAAATTTATTACTGGAGTATTTTTATGGTGAAATTCCTTGTCATATGAACAGTGTGTTCTTAATTTCTCTATTTGGGGAAAACTGATGCTCTGGGTTTCTTGAAAGAGACGCGCAGGGTGTGTACCCCCAGAGTCCAGATGCTCTCACATCGCGGAAGGACCCACAGTGACCGGCCTTCCACAGAAAACCTGTCCTGTTCTTCGGGGGCCAAACTGTCTATAAAATGGGGACTGAAGCGTCTCATTGCCGACTCCGGCCTCACTCACCGGAGGGTGCTTGCTGATAATGGCCAGCTTAGTGCTTCAGAATATCACCGAGAGAGTGCGGTGAAGCCCTGGGAATTAACCACTCACACTAATTATAGGTTCCACCGATGGATTCATTTACCTTTGACCTGGGAAGGAAAGCCATAAATTTACATCCAGGAAATGCAGAGGGGAGTTGAGGGCTACGCTGCGTGAGTCCCTTATTTGTGTATTTTCGCAGTGCTTTCCGGGTCTGCAAACACAGCCTTGTCAGGATTATTCTCAGGTTATTTGTCTAGAATCCACAGGAAGGTGACTTTGTGTATTTGGGGGATTTACATGCCATTCTACAAAATAATCTCTCTTTAAAAATGGATAAAGTAGATTGCATTAAACCAGGAAGGAATATTAGTTTTGGTTCTCCTCGGAAGCCAAGTTGATTAAGGAAAGCATTGTTGGAAAAGGGCCGGACTCCGTTCTGAAAGGAGAGCTCTGGGAGTCTTGGTTCTCTGTGTCCCTGGAGTGGACGCACCCGTCCAGCGCAGGGACCCACGGAGGAGACGGGGTCTGGGGTGGAGGGGGCCACGTGTGAGTCCGAGGATTTAGGTCCCCCCCGCTCAGCCAGTGATTGGTCCGGTGACCCTGGGCTAGTGAGTTCATCTTTGGGCATCTTGGTTTCTCAGCTGTGAAGGGGGGATAACGACACGCAAGTTTTCTTGGGAGATAACGGAAGGATGTGGAGTGGATTTGAAACCTGAAGCTTTTGCCCAAATGTCAGGAACGACTTGCTTTGCTGGCTGCTGGGTTTTTAAAGACAAATGCACGTCGGTGACCACCTCTCCACGTTCTCCCCTTCCTGAGCCCGGTCTGCCTGGTGCGGTCACCAGGAGCACCTCGTGACTCTGGGCCGGTCTGGGGACGCGGCGCTGTTTATCCTGACATCGGAACTAAGGGAGAGCCCACGGGTGATCCTCTACCAGACGACACTGTGCTGTGTGTTTCCTTCTTTCAAGCTGTATCTTTGGAAGCTATCTTATACAGTCTGTCAGCTTGGGCTCACAGGCTCCCATCGGAGCAGAGATGTCAGCTGTTGGTTACGTTACGGCCAGGGAACCTGAGGCCAGGCGACCGACTGGAGGCTCGCAGCCCGCAGGCGACGCGATGGACTCCCAACCAAGGCTTCTTCAGGCATCTGCTGCACAAAGCTTCTTAGTTTCAAGGAATGAAAACCGATTTTGCACAACTTAAAGGGGAAATTCACTGAAATGACAAAGGGACCCACGAAACCGCCAGAAGACTTGCGAACTAGTGGACTCCGAGGGGTGTCTGGAGATGGCATGGCTGAACCAATCAGACTGGGGTGCTGTTTACTGCCCTGAAAACACCTCAAGCCTCCTTCTCTCCAGGCTTATAGGTTCAGGAAGAAACATCCCATCTATGAGACAAAGTCACTGGTTGAAACTTGGCTGCCAGGGGTGGGGGCGGCTGGGCCTTCCCCATCAGCCCTGCGGTGGGCATCTCTATATATGCTAATGCCCAATTCTATCTTTACACAATTATGCGATTCTATAATGGTGCATATTCTATACAACTGTATAGTCAATGTACATTAATTGGGCATTAGTAATATTTTCAACTCAGGAAAAAATTGCATTGTTAACCACAACCAGCGCATCACACACAAAATAAAAGCAAAAATAGTGTGCAAGGCTGTGACCTTGTGATTCAGGATAAATCCACACCCTCCAAGTCTTGGAGTTTCTTTATTATTATTATTTTTTAATTAATTAATTATTTTTAAATGGAAGGATAATTGCTTTACAGAATTCTGCTGTTTTCTGTCAAACCTCAGCATGAATCAGCCACAGGTACACACATGTCCCCTCCCTTTTGAACCTCCCTCCCATCTCCCTCCCCATCCCACCCCTCTAGGCTGATTCAGAGCCCCTGTTTGAGTTTCCTGAGCCACACAGCAAATTCCGTAGGCTATCTTACATACGGTAATGTGAGTCTCCATGTTACTCTCTCCATACAGTTCGCCCTCTCCTCCCCTCTCCCCATGTCCATAAGTCTATTCTCTATGTCTGTTTCTCTACTGCTGCCCTGTGAATAATTCTTCAGTACCATTTTCCTAGATTTCATATATATGTGTTAGAATATGATATTTATTTTTGTCTTCCTGACTTACTTCACTCTGTATAAAGGGCTCTAGGTTCATCCACCTCATCAGAACTGACTCAAATGCGTTCCTTTTTGTGGCTGAGCAACATTCCATTGTGTCTATGTACCACAACTTCTTTATCCATTCATCTGTTGATGGACACCTAGGTTGTTTCCATGTTCTAGCTATTGTAAATAGTGCTGCAATGAACAATGGGATACATGTGTCTCTTTCAATTTTGGTTTCCTCCAGGTATATGCCTAGGAGTGGGATTGCTGGGTCACATGGTGGTTTTATTCCTAGTTTTTTAAGGAATCTCCATACCGTCTTCCATAGTGGCTGCATCAGTTTACATTCCCACCAACAGTGCAAGAGCGTTCCCTTTTCCCCACACCCTCTCCAGCATTTATTGTTTGTAGACTTTTTGATGAGGGCCATTCTGACTGGTGTGAGGTGATGTCTCACTGTAGTTTTCGTTTGCTTTCCTCTAACAATGAGCAATGTTGAGCATCTTTGTGTTTGTCAGCCATCTGTATGTCTTCTTTGGAGAAATGTCTGTCTAGGTCTTTTCCCCACTTTTTGATTGGGTTGTTGTTTTTCTGGCATTGAGTTGTATAAGTTGCTTGTATATTTTGGAAACTGATCCTTTGTCAGTGGTTTCATTTGCTATTATTTTCTCCCATTCTGAGGGTTGTCTTTTCACCTTGCTTAGTTTCCTTTCCTCTGCAAAAGCTTTTTAGTTTAATCAGGTCCCACTTGTTTACTTTTGTTTTTATTTCCGTTACTCTAGGAAATTTCCATTACTCTAGGGTCATAGAGGATCTTTCTTTGATTTATGTCATTGAGTGTTCTGCTTATGTTTTCCTCTAAGATTTTCATAGTTTCTGGTCTTACATTGAGGTTTTTAATCCATTTTGAGTTTATCTTTGTGTATGGTGTTAGGAAGTGTTCTAATTTCATTCTTTTACACATAGCTGTCCAGTTTTCCCAGCACCATTTATTGAAGAGGTTGTCTTTGCCTCATCGTATATTATTGCCTCAAAATAAGGTACCCATAGGTGCACGGGTTTATTTCTGGGCTTCCTACCTTGCCCCATTGGTCTATATTTCTGTTTTGGCTCCAGTACCACACTGTCTTGATAACTGTAGCTTTGTAGTATAACCTGAAATCAGGAAGGTTGATTCCTTCAGCGCCAGTCTTCATTCTCAAGACTGCTTTGGCTATTCAGGGTCTTTTGTGTTTCTATATGAATGTGAAAGTTTTTGTTCTATTTTTGTGAAAAATGCCATTGGTAATTCGATAGGATCACGTTGAATCTGTAGATTGCATTTGGTTCAGTTCGGTTCAGTTCAGTCACTCAGTCGTGTCCGACTCTTTGCGACCCCGTGAACTGCAGCACGCCAGGTCTCCCTGTCTATCACCAACTCCTGGAGTCCACCCAAACCCATGTTCATCGAGTCGGTGATGCCATCCGGCCATTGCATCCTCTGTCGTCCCCTTCTCCTCCTGCCTTCAATCTTTCCCAGCATCAGGGTCTTTTCCAATGAGTCAGCTCTCCTAATCAGGTGGCCAAAGTATTGGAGTTTCAGCTTCAACATCAGTCCTTCCAATGAACACCCAGGGCTGATCTCCTTTAGGATGGACTGGTTGAATCTCCTTGCAGTCCAAGGGACTCTCAGAGTCTTCTCCAACACCACAGTTCAAAAGCATCAATTCTTTGGTGCTCAGCTTTCTTCACTGTCCAACTCTCACATCCATACATGACCACTGGAAAAACCATAGCCTTGACTAGATGGACCTTTGTTGGCAAAGTAATGTCTCTGCTTTTAAATATGCTATCGAGGTTGGTCGTAACTTTCCTTCCAAGGAGTAAGCATCTTTTAATTTCATGGCTGCAATCACCATCTACAGGGATTTTGGAGACCCCCAAAATAAAATCTGCCACTGTTTCCACTGTTTCCCCATCTATTTGCCATGAAATAATGGGACCAGATGCCATGATCTTAGTTTTCTGAATGTTGAGATTTAAGCCAACTTTTTCACTCTCCTCTTTCACTTTCATCAAGAGGCTTTTTAGTTCTTCTTCACTTCCTGCCATAAGGGTAGTGTCATCTGCATATCTGAGGTTGTTGATATTTCTCCCGCCAATCTTGATTCCAGCTTGTGCTTCCTCCAGCCCAGCGTTTCTCATGATGTACTCTGCATATAAGTTAAATAAGCAGGGTAACAATATACAGCCTTGATGTACTCCTTTCCCAATTTGGAACCCGTCTGTTGTCCCATGTCCAGTTCTAACTGTTGCTTCCTGACCTGCAGACAGGTTTCTCAAGAGACAGGTCAGATGGTCTGGTATTCCCATCTCTTTAAGAAGTTTCCACAGTTTATTGTGACCCACACGGTCAAAGGCTTTGGCATAGTCAGTAAAGCAGAAGTAGATGTTTTTCTGGAAATTTCTTGCTTTCTGATGACCCAGTGGATCATGCATTTTGTAGTATAGCCATTTTCACAATATTGAGTCTTCCTACCCAGGAACATGGACTATCTCTCCATCTGTTTACATTGTCTTTGATTTCTTTCATTAGTGTTTTATAATATTCTGTGTACAGTTGTTTTGTCTCCTTAGGTAAGTTTATTCTTAGATATTTAATTTATTTATTTTTAATTGAAGGATAATTGCTTTACAGTCGAGTTTCTTATTCTTATGTATTCTCCTTACTCTAAGATATTTCTGGGACTTCAGCTTTCTGATGGGGACCATCCCTAAGCTCACGTTTTGTGTAACTGCTGACTGAGCAGTTAGAACCACTGGACTCCTCGAGCACGTTCCCTGGACCCAGAGGCTCTCTCTGCCAGTCATGCCCAGAACCGTATGTTCAGTGAGACGCTCCATGTGGGCCTCCCATCATCCTGAGCACCGTCCAAGTGCAAGCGCGCAGGCACTGCTGAGCTTTTGTCGGTAAAAGTCGACAAGTTTTATTTACACTTAGGCTTTTATTTAATTATGTATTTAAAGATTGTTTTGGATGTGGACCATTTTTAAGTCTTTATTGAATATGTTGCAATATTGCTTCTGTTTTATGCTTTGGTTTTTTTGGCGGTTTTTTTTCTGACCAGGGTGGAACCCATACCCCCCCGCATCGGAAGGGGAGGTCTTAACCCCTGGACTGCCAGGGCATCCCCACAGCTTAGTTTCCACTGTAAAACCTCTCCTGGGTGTGGACCTGCGTCGGCTATCTGGTAGTGTGGTGGGAATACAGTTCCATTACAGGTCTGAGGTCAGGGACACATATGTGCGTGGGTCACCTGTGTGCAGGGCATGGGGAGGGCCATCTGAAGGCCCCCAAATCCTGCTGCTGAGATGTTCTGGGCCGCTTGGTTCTGTTAGTCTGTGGTGTATGTGCTCAGGGATATTTGAGACCACCACAGAGTTGGCATGTTGCTTGTGTTGAGGGCAGAACATGAAACGCTAGTAAAGAAAGAGTGACAGGCTGCCACTGGAATCAGCTTTCCCAGGGGACTTGTCCAAGGCTGAGCGCGGCGTCAAGGTGGTTGGAGAGAGAATCTGAAGACTCGTCCTCCGATCACAGTGCCCTGGTGAGGGTCCCCCATCATCTCAGTGCCCTGGTGAGGGTCCCCCCGTCTCAGTGTCCTGTCCCCCATCTCAGTGTAGTGGTGAGGGTCCCCCCATCACAGTGTCCTGGTGAGGGTCCCCCATCATCACAGTGTTCTGGTGAGGGTCCCCCATCTCAGTGTTCTGGTGAGGGTCCCCCATCTCAGTGTCCTGGTGAGGGTCCCCCATCTCAGTGCCCTGGTGAGGGTCCCCCATCACAGTGTTCTGGTGAGGGTCCCCCATCATCACAGTGTCCTGGTGAGGGTCCCCCATCTCAGTGTCCTGGTGAGGGTCCCCCATCTCAGTGTCCTGGTGAGGGTCCCCCATCTCAGTGCCCTGGTGAGGTTCCCCCCATCACAGTGCCCTAGTGAGGGTCCCTGCCCTGAACTGGCCTGCGTGCGTCTGTGCCTCTCAGTGGACTCTGAGCCCCTTGGAGCAGCAGGCCATGCACTCTGGAACCTTCTGTCGCCCACACAGCAGGGCACAGTGAACGGCTACTGTGTCAACGACCATCTGGAAACCTAGCTTGGAAGGTACGCACTCTCTCAGCGCTTTATAAGTCAAGGCGTCAGTCTACGCAAGCAACGAAATGTCTCCCCAGAGCAGCAGGGTGTGTTCTTAACAAAGCACCAGTGACCAAGCACATTTCCGCTTCCGGTGCTTGGGTCCAGTTTCGTGTTGAAAGGCGGGAGGCGGTCATGGGCTCCGTCTGGTTACCTTGTGCCCGAAGGTGGGCCGCCTCCGCCGCCTCTTCTGGTCTGGAGGCGAAACAAAACAGTGAAGCCAGTTATCAGGAACAAGGTCCTTGCTCCGGACTCTGCAGGGGCCTGGCAGCAGCGTGTGTGTGCACATGCGTGTGCCCGCGTGTGCCCGTGTGTGTGCGTGCATGCGTGTGTGCATGCACGTGTGTGTGTGTGTGTGTGTGTGTGTGTGTGTGTGTGTGTATGTGTGCTCTGTGTCCCGCTCTTTGTGACCCCATGAACTTCAGCCCACCAGGCTCCTCTGTCCATGGGAGTCTCCATGCAAGAATCCTGGAGCGGGCTGCCAGGCCCTCCTCTGGGGCATCTTCCCCACCCAGGGATTGACCCCACGTCTCCTGCATCGCAGGCGGGTTCTTCACCGCTGGGCTGTCTGGGAAGCTTCTGGCTGCAGTGTGAGGGCCCAGTAATGACCAGAAGGGACAGCGTCTGTCCGGGGCAATCCCCTGGGGCAGATGGCGCCCTCAGGGACAGAGAGCGCGGGCAGCCGGCAGCCGAGGAGAGGGAAACCGGCCCTGGGCAGGCAGGCTCACGTCTGCCCCAAAGCAGCTCAGGAAACTTGCCTTCTTTCCCGGGGATGCAGGGGCCTCAGGGAGGGCGGGGAGGGCGGGGAGGCTCACCGGGGGTCACCCTGTGTCCACATGCCGCCCGCGCCCGCAGGAGACGCTGCACGCGTGGTGCAGAGGCGGCGGGCTGCTGTGTGGTCCCCCTGGTTACTGGTGAACCTCTTCCACGTTTCAGCTTTGGGATGCCTTCCCTTCCACGGCCTAGAGCAGTGATGACACTCCCCTGAGCTCGATGAAGGAGCAGGCGCTGCTGCTCCCAACTTCATCATCAAGACGTCAGAACTGCAAGGGAAGGCAGGGGTCCACGGGTCCCACCAAGGTTCATCCCCTGGCGGGGGTCCCTTGAGGCCCTGGGGAGCAGCCTGGAGCCCTGGGCGCTGTGCTGACGGTCTGCAGGGCTGCCCGGACCAAGTCACTCTGCTTCTGAGTCTTTCTTGCCATTCCTGTCGAGCCGTCAGCTCCTCCAGAGGACAGGGCCGGAAGTTCCCAGAAGTGCCCTCCAGATGTGCTGAGTCTGGGCTGGGAGAGCTCATGTGGCTCCAGGTTTATCTCCCTCCATGAGGTTTCAACAGAAGCTGTTAAAGGTTGAAGTCTACAGATCCTTGTTCCTCAAGACTTTTTAACTATTAGGTAGAGAGATTTCTCATTTTTACTTTTAAAATCATTGAAACACTTAAAAAAAGAAGTTTATTATGAAAAAATTTAACCATGCACAAAAGTGGAAATGTGAGCAAATCAATAACCCTCATTCCCCAACTCAGCCTCCACCATTGTCCACCTTGTGATGACCACGGGTCATCTGTCAGCAGAAGGGGGATGTTTTGGTTCTTCCCCAGTGAAAACTAGGTTTCCCTCTTCTAAAATATTTACATGCTAAAGATTAAAATATAAAACATCCATTCTTATCTCTCGTACCAATGCTATGTTAGATTAACTATTGGACCTTTAGGTTAGGTCTGAAAACCAAGACTGTGAAGTCTCCAACTTACTCCTTTTTCATGTTTGTCTTTGATATTCTTTGCCGTTTGCATGTCCAAATAGAGTACATTTGTCAGTTTTCATAGACACGGAAAATTTCAGTGAGACTGTTGATGGGGATAATGTTGAAGACGTAGATTGATTTGGGGAGCAATAGTCACTGTATTCCTTTTCTATATTCTGCTTTGCAGAGTGACTTCCACCATCCTGCCCTTATCCGGTCCCCTGCCTCAGTCGTCGTGCTATTGGTTCCTTCTATGGTATTGTTCATCTGCGTGTTTGCTCTGTTCTTCTGGGTCTTTGGTAAACATTTCTTGTATCTTCTCCATTACATTTCTGAGATCTTGGATCATCTCCACTATTGAGAATCAGTCACTTTAAAATACTGTCTTCAATCCACAATCCTAATATACATTTTTTATCTATGTAGGCATTAATTTTTTGAGACAAACTTCATTTATTAGAAAATCTGCCCTCCTAACCACTTGAAGGTATACGATTTAATGTTTTTAGCACATTTACAACACTGTGCAGGCAGCATCACTATCTGGTTCCAGAACATTTCAAGGCCCGAAAAGAAACCTCGTACCGTCAAGCAGAGCTCTCCGGCCCCCTGCCCCGGCCCTGCACAGACGCATCCTTCCCTCGGTGAGGCGTCTCCTGCTGTGCCCATTTTGTGCCAGCGGAATCGCGCAGGCCTCGGCGTCTGTCTGCTTCAGCTGGAGTGTTTTTAAAGTCCGTCCACCTCGGAGCGTGGGTTAGCACTTCATCTCTTTCCACGTCTGAATGAGATTCCTCGTCTGTACCCACCACACTGTGCTTATCCATTTACCAGTTGATGGACATTTGAGCTGTTCCCGCTTTTTCGGCTATTGGGCTGGGCTGGCAGGCTCATTTGTGTATGTGTTTTTGTATGGGCCCATTTTCATCTCTCTTGGGTACATACCCCGGGGTGGGATTAGTGGTTACCTTTTTGGGGAAATGCCGAGCTGCCTCCTGTGGGGCTGCTCCATCACACACTCACTCACACGAGTGTGTACTGTATCTACACGTCCTTGCTGACCATTGGCATCTTCAGATTTGTGGTTGTAGCCATCCTAGTGAGTGTGAAGCACTGTCCTTGGGCTTTCAATTTTCTACTGACTAAGGATATTGAGCATCTTTTCATGTACTTTTTGCATATTCTTCAGAGAAACGCTTTTTCAAATCCTTTGCCCATTTTTCATTTCGGTTGACTTGTTAGGGAGGAGTCCTTCATAGACTCTGAACACTGGAGCCTTGGCAGGCGCCTGACTTGCAAACACGTCCTCACATCCCATAGCTTGTCTTTCCACTTTCTGGTGGTGTCCTTTGATGGCCAAAGGTTTTAAATTTGGTCAAGTCCAAACCGCCAACTTTTTCTTTTGTTGTTTGCCGTATCATGTTTAGGGAACTGCTGCTTAACCCAAGGCCGTGAAGATGCTTTCACCTGTGTGCTGTCTGATGTCCACCCCCATGGGTGGTGTGTGTCTGATCTTTTCTCACTACACGTATCAGTCTTACTAGGGATTCTTCAGTCTTACTTGCTTTTTTAAACAATTAACTTTTGACTTTTTGATTCTAATGCTTTTTTCTATTCATTATTGATCTTCTTTTTCTACTACTTTTGATATAGTTTATAGTTTTTTAAAAAACAGCCTCATGCGATGGATAGCTAATCCTTTATTTTCAACAATACGTCTTTTCTAATGTGCATTTATACACAAAAATTTTCTTTAGGCATTCCGTCAGCTGTGCTTTGTTATATTGTAATTAATTACCATTTAGTTAAAAATATGTTTTAATTTCCTTTGAACTTTTCTCTTCTTATGATTTATTGAGAAATATATTGCTTAATTTGTAAAAATTTGAAAAATTTTTGTTATGTTTTTGTCATTAATTTCTTGCTTGACCCTCTTGGGTTTGAGACTATATTAAATCACTTAAAATGCATTTAGACTCATAATACAAAAAATTTTTGCAACTACTCCACCCAAATTTGAAAAACTAGGTCCAGTTTTTAAATTGTTTTTTCTCATTTTTTATATTGCTATTGATTTTTCATTTGTTCATATTAACTTTTATAAAGAGAACTGATTTAAAATTTATCTATATGATTTTTCTTCTTAGTCAAATATCAGTTTTGTTTGAGATTGTGTTATTGGGTACACATAAATTTAGGATTTAATCTTCCAATTAAATTTTCTTTTTTTTAACTTTTGAAATGTCTCTATCTAAAAACACACATTGTCTTAAAATCTACTTTATCTGATACAGGTTGTGCTATGCCAGACAATTTTTGGTTAGCTTTTTCAATTCTTTTACTTCAAATTTTCTGTATTTTTGTATTTAAAACAGGTTTCTTATAAGCAGCATATACTTGGATTTTAAAATACAGGTTAGAAAACGTCTGTATTTTATTTATATTGTTTATATTTTCATGTAGTAAAATTAATTACATTCTTGTGTTTAAATCTATCATCTTGCTATTTTTCCTATTTGCATATCTGTGCTTTGATTTTATCCTTCCTAGCTTTTTTTAATTAATGGTATATATTTTTAGTTTTACAGTTACTGCTTATTAATTCATTTGTTATACAATGTTTTATTATTCTTTTAGTGATTTCAGTAAAGATTGTGAGATTCATCCTTGATTAATTAGTGTAGTAGTGAAAACACTAGCTCATTTCATCGCGAAGTAACAAGGGCACTGTGATAGTCTGACTGCTTTGCTGCGCAATTGTTTTCGTGTGCTTCAGTTTTCCATATAATTTAAATCTTGCAAAATTTTAAATCTTTGTATTACTGATATTCCATATTCGGTTAGAGTTAACTGCGTGTTTACCCTTTCTAGCATTCTTCATGCTTTCCTGCATTTATGTGCTTCTTTCTGGGGTCATTTTCCTTCTGTTGAAAACTCTTTTTATTTATTTATTTTGTGTTGTTCTATTCATGCTGAATTTTCAATTGTTGCTTGTCTAAAAATCCATCCGTTTGACTTAGTATGTAAAGGCTATTTTTGGTATGTATTCCATTCCAGTTTGGAGACTTTCCCAGCATTTTAAAGCTGTCATTTCATTGTCTTCTGTCTCCTCTCGTTTATGCTGTAGCGACGCCTGTCAGTCTAACTGCTGCTCCTTGGAGGGGCAGGCTTCTTTTTTGATTGCTGTGCTGTGCTCAGTCGCTCAGTCAGGTCCGACTCTTTGCAGCCCCATGGACTGCAGCCCTCCAGGCTCCTGTGTCCATGGGGATTCTCCAGGCAAGATTACTGGAATGGGTTGCCATTTCCTTCTGCAGGGGCTCTGCACAACCCAAGGATTGAATGCAGATCTTTTGCATTGCAGACGGATGGATTCTTTACCGTCTGAGCCACCAGGGAAGCCCAAGAATACTGGAGTGGGTATCCTGTCCCTTCTCCAGGGGGTCGTACCAACTCAGGCTTTCCTCTCTTTCTTTGTCTTAGCAGTTTTACTTTGCTATGAGTAGTCATCGTGGCAGGTGGGTGATTCGCGTCCTGCTACAATCCTCTCTGCTTCGTGCATGTGGCAAGAAAATACTTCTGGGATTATGATACATAAAGGGACTTTGTAGGTGTAATCAGGGCCCCGGATTAGTTCACCCTGAGTTACTCAGTAGGGAGACTGTCCTGCTTGGGCCTGACCTAATCAGAACCTCTTTAAAAGTTGAGTTTCCCCAGCTGACTTTGCAGGGAAAGCCCGATGTGGACTGTCTACAGAGACAGGTGCCTGTAGCGGCGAGAGGTCTTCAACCAACAGCTGCAGAGAAAATGAGACCCCCATCACATAACTGCAGGGGACTGAATTCCTACAAATCTGGACCACGACCCCATGTTCCAGATGAGACCCACAGCCTTGGCTGGCCCATTGTGAGAGCTGAACAGAGAGCCCGGCAGAGCCTGCTCTGGCGCTGTGTCCTGCAGTGCTCTGGGATGGTAAGAGGACCGAGTCTGTGCTTCTGCTGTTGTCCGTCGCTCAGTCGCTCAGCCGTGTCTCACTCTTTATGACCCTGTACGCTGCAGCACACCAGGCTGCCCTGTCCTCCACTATCCCCCAGAGTTTGCTCAAATTCAAGTCCATTGAGTCGATGATGCCATCCAACCATCTCATTCTCTGTTGCCCCCTTTTCTTCCTGCCTTTAATCTTCCCCAACATGAGGGTCTTTGCTTCTAAGTTTGTGCTAATTTTTTATACAGCAGTGGAAAACTAGTATCTGTATTTTCTATTTTGTTCATTGGTTTTTAATTTAATATAGTTGACTTACAATATTATGTTAGTTTCAGGGGTCCTACAGAGTGATGTATGTTTGCATACATCAAGAGAGGACCACCATAAGTCTAGTCATCACCTAGTCATCTGTTCCTGCAGAATTATCACAACGTTATTTGTCCATATTCCTTGTGCTGTATGTCACATCCCCATGGCTTATTTCTTATATGACTGGAGATTTGATCTTCTTTAGTCATGTCCATCTCTTTGTGACCCCATGAACTGCAGGTATGTTGAGGTATATTCCCTCCATGCCCACTTTGTTGAGAGTTTTTTCTTTTTCTTTTATCATAAATAGATATTGAATTTTGTCAAAAGCCTTTTCTATATCTATTGAGATGATCATATGGCTTTCATTCTTTAATTTGTTGATGTGGCTTTCATTCTTTAATTTGTTGTTGTTCATTCTTTAATAAATCGCTGATTTATTTGCACATACTGAAATTTCTTGCATCCTGAGATAAGACCCATTCGATCATGGTATGTGATCCTTTTAATATATTGTTGAATTTACTTTGCTAATATTTTGTTGAGGAATTTTGCATTTATGTTTGTCAGTGATATTGGCCCCCAATTTTCTTTTTTGTCTGGTTTTGGTATCAGGGCAATGCTGACTTTGTAGAAAGGGTTCAAAAGTGTCCCTTCCTCTTAAATATTTTTGGAAAAGTTTGAGAAGAATAGATGTTAACTCTTCTTTAAATGTTTTACAGAATTGGCCTGTTTGCATGTTTTTTAATCTTTCAGAGTTCTTACATCCTTTTGAACCCATAGATCTATATCTTTCATCTATTTTGGAAAATTTTTTCGCCAGTACTTCTTCAAATATTGCCTCCACTCTATTTTTCCTCTGTCTGTCTGGGTGTCCAAGACCCATGCGTAGTTACCTTCATGATGTTTCATGGATTTTATTTCAAGAGCAGATTTTTTGTGTCTTGATTGAAATCTTGGAACATCCATCAGGTCCTGCCTCAACCTGTGTGGGATCTATACTCTAAATTTTGTCTCCTAAGCTCAGTGTGTTTTCTGAAATCAATACAGAACTTTTTAGCATCTTAGCAGATGCTTTCTGTTTTGTTTCTCGGCTGCTTAATTCATGCTCAGTTTAAGGGTCAGTGAAATACTTCAAGGGGAAATTGCATGCCGAAAATTGCACTCATCTCCATGTTCCCCTTATTTCTGTGATCTTTGCTCTTCCAGTTCAGGCTGGTAGTCCTGAACTCCAAATTTTATTTCTCCAACTCAGGGCACCTTCCATCACTTTCAGGATATTGTTCTCTCTTTAGCCTTTATGCCTCCAAGTGCACATTAGGAAATGACTATCGAAGAGACCTCTGAATTCAAAGTACGGATCACCTTAATTTGCTTTTCTTTTCTCTGGAGTCTTGGCCCTTTAAATTCTGGTTGCCTTTATTGATCTCTGGCTCGTCCAATGCTTTTAGAGATAATTGTACAGCTTTTGATGTTGTGCTCCGTGGGAGGCGTCTCCTAACACAGCTGCTGGAGCTCAGCTGGTAGTGAGACTAGTCGGACAGCCCAGACAATCTCTAAGAGAATTTCCATGGTCAAATACTTCCTTAGAATTTCTGAAAGTTAACTAAAGAGACCAGGTACAACGGAAAGAAACAGGCTCGTGGCTAATAAGAAGCACGTCCGTGACTTAGGGTTGAAACTGTTTGTAGTTCAGTAAGTTTGCAAGTGGGTCGGAGATGTAAATACTGTTTAAGGTCATTATCAGGAAAAGCAGTGAAGAAAGAGTAGCTTCAGTTCAGATATTGAGCCCTAAACCACTTGGCCTCAGGTAATGCACCTGAAGGATGCCCTCACACATAACCTTCCTGAATTTTCAGTGGCTCTGCAGCACACCCGTGCCTTTGGGAAGTTAATCAGCTCCCCCTCGCTGACTGCTGTCCATCTGCCCTTGGGACCAAGCGCACCTTTGGCAAGGAGAGACATACAGAGACGGAGCATGGAAGCACATGGGCTTTGGAGGCGGGGTCTCGTGAAATGAGGTTAGATGTCACTTTATCCACCCACATCGTTTTCTTTTTAACTCTTCATTTTATTTGAAAGTGAAAGTGAAAGTCGCTCAGTCGCGTCTGACTCTTTGTGACCCCATGGACTATACAGTCCATGGAATTCTCCAGGCCTGAATACTGGAGTGGGTAGCCTTTCCCTTCTCCAGGGGATCTTCCCAACCCAGGGATCGAACCCAGGTCTTCCACATGGCAGGCAGATTCTTTACCAGCTGAGCCACCAGGGAAGGGGATTTTATGTTGAAGCATAACCAGTCTACAACGTGGTGATAGTTTCAGGAGGACAGCAGAGGGACTCAGCCACACACGTACATGCATCCCTTCTCTCCCCAAACCCTTCCCATCTAGCCTCTGCGCAATACTGAGCAGAGTTCTCTGTGCTCTCTAGCAGGTCCCGCTGGTTATCCATCTTAAACATGACAATATCCACCCACATTCTGCATTGACCGTTTGCTCACGTTCTGTCTTGGTTCACCGGCTTGTGAAATGAAGGTTGTGGCTACGGTGAAGGCAGAGCCTGCGTCTGCAGCTCAGCACACAGTGAGCAGGTAGCAAGGCTTTATTGCCCGCTTCCTTTTGGCATTGTTTTCCCACGCCCGGTGTTCTCACGGGTGGACACTTCTCTGGTCCTTATTTCTTACATCTGTCTGGCTTCAGGAACTCTTTCTCAGGCTCTGAGATGTGTGAGCGTCCAGGGAAAGCTGGCTTAGACAGAGGAGGGCAGTGGGGATTTCGATTCTGATGACGTTCTCCGGCCGTCTCTTTTCTGAGCACAGCCCGAGCATCCACCAGCGGCCGCCAGGGTCAGCCTGGGCCTGGAGGGAGTGCGAGGCGGCAGTTTCCAGCTCAGCAGCGGCGGTGGCAGAGAGACCACCTGCCTGTAGGGACCCTGTGGTGATGCAATGGGCCCAGCGCAGGCGGGTATCAGTGGGACACGGGGCAGGGCTGCAGAGGCCGCGTCGTGGCAGGTGATCACAACGCATGGATGCAGGGCAGAGTCCGAGGCTTGGCCAGGCAGACGTCTGGGTGAGGGACCCAGGAAACGGGAAATTCCGCACTGGTGTCTTGATGTGGCATGAACACCTGTGGAGCAGGCGGTGGGGCCCCCAGTGTGAGAGGGTCCCTAGTGTGCGGGGGTCCCCAGTGTGTGTGGGTCCCCGGTGTGTGGGAGTCCCCAGTGTGTGTGTGGG